>PVJN01019589.1:0-37176 GCA_004026805.1 Lasiurus borealis
TGGTCCTGGAAAGCGGGGGGAGGAAGAAGGGGTTTAGGGGTTTGGGTGCTCAAGCTCATCGTCCCCCTCCTCCGGGTAGAGAAGAGGGCGAGGGCTTTGGACAGACATTTCCTCTTCGATCTGGTTATTCTCTTCCTATCCGGTTCTGTTTATACCTCTTTCAAGTTTTCTTAATTTTTTTCTTTCTTTCTCTTTCTTTCTTTCTTTCTTTCTTTCTTTCTTTCTTTCTTTCTTTCTTTCTTTTTTTTTTTTTTTTTTTTTGCCCAACCATTAAAGGACTTCCCTTTTTAGAAACTGGTATTTCCCTCACCATCACTCTTTTCAGTTTAAATTCTAAGCCGGACAAACATCCCCATTCCAACATCAGAGCCACCTTTATTATGTGGTTAAAATATACCGTATTTTCCAGCGTATAAGATGACCCCCAACTTTTCCAGTTAAAATATACAGAGTTTGGGATATACCCGCCCTAAAAGATGACACTGCGGCGTATAAGAGGATCCCCGACTTTTGAGAAGATTTTCCTGGGTGAGAAAGTCGTCTTATACGCGGGAAAATACGGTAACGTGGTTGGGACTGCACCTGGGAATGTAATTCACAGCGTTTGTAAGAAAGGACCCAGGAAGGTGCATGCCTATGCCTTCAGGTGGGCTGCTTGGCAAAGCACTGCCCCACACTGCCCTCTGCACCTCCTCTGAACCCATTTGGTAGAATGGTTAAGTGGCTCCTGGTTTTTTTTTTTTTGTTTGTTTTTCTTTTTTTCTGAAATTTCCATTCCATAAAGAAACATTACCCTACTCAGCACCACCTCTGCATTCTCAAGAGAGGCTCAGCACACTGACCACCATCGAATTTCAACATCGAATTTATACAAATGAAATGCAATCCTGATGAACTAAATTGAAATCTTTTTCTAAGATGTTTTATGTATTTTTTTTTAATGTTTTCATTGATTTCAGAAAGGAAGGGGGAGGGAGAGAGAGAAACATCAATTGTGAAAGAGAATCATTGATTGCTGCCTCCTGCACGCCCCCTACTGGGGATCGACCCTTGGAATCACATCCCTGGCCTCCTGGCTCCTTGGTGGAAGCTCCACCCCTGAGCACACTGGCTGGACAATGTTTTGCATCTTGAAAGTTGTTTAGTTTGTGATCACCATATTCAAAAGTGTTTCGAGTATTTTATACCCGATTAAATTGGCACTTTTACATCCAACCTTAGCAGGAACCCGTTCAAACCCAGTTTCACAGGCATTTAATTCATGTGTTTCTGCTTGTTTCATGGAAATCTAGCGCTGCTAGAGAAAACAAAAATGTATAACCTAAATGACTGAGTGTTTTACTATTTTTTTTACTTCAACTCAGCCAAGCTGTAACGGCTTAACAAATCATTTTACTCGTATATTCAGCTTTCTTTTATATTCTTTACGTTTGTTGTCTGAGCCATCACCATTCTGAAACTGCCACATTCATCACTCAAGCTTGTTACTTCACCTTCTTCATGATTGGGAAAACCATAGGCCACAGGTTATGAACACTCACTTTTCTTCCCTTTTTCTCTGCAGCCTACAAGTTCATCTCCATATTTTGCCTCGTAAGGAAGGAATTCATTATTCCTGTAAATGCTTTTCCTTCTCCAAATTAACACTTCTATTAGTCTGGTGTCTGTGGTCTATAACTTGCCAGCCTGATTATTCCTCTATTTTGTATATATATTTTTTCTCTCTCCATTCTGGTTCCTTCCCCCTTATCCTATCTACTTCATTCACATCAGCCCCTCCTATCCTTGCCAACCAGGAGCTCAGCTTTTGGCTGAGCAGTGCTCCCCCTGTGGGAGCACACTGACCACCAGGGGGCAGTTCTTGCATTGAACATCTGCCCCCTGGTGGTCAGTGTGCGTTATAGTGACCAGTTATTTCGCTGTTCAGTCAATTTGCATATTAGCCTTTTATTATATAGGATGTTTCTGTGAACATCTATGTACAAAAGTTTTGTGGATATGTTTTAATTGCCGTATAGTATATAGAGTGGAATTATTAGTCTTTTTTTTTTTTAATAACATACTGTAGCCCTAACTGGTTTAACTCAGTGGATAGAACCAGCAAAACTGAAGGGTCCTGGGTGATTCTGGTCAAGGGCATGTACCTCAGTTGAGGGGTGGGGAGAAGATTCTGGAAATATACAGAGAAATTTACAACAACACTATTAGACTCTCAGACTGAGCTGGTCTTGCTAACACATTGTATGATATATAGGCACATGCATTTATATTTGCTCACTGAGCATTATATGTGTGTGACACGGAATCTCCCTGCTTCTAGTTTCTTCTCTCTTTAATCCATCTACAACACGGCAGCCAGGAAATTCTTAAATCCACAGATCTAACTGTTGCCTTTCCTCTATTTTGAAAACACTCCTTACTCACAGCAGTCACTTCCTACTGATAATGAGAATCAGCTGTGGAAAGTTTTTTAAAAATGCAGGTTTCACCAAAACCGGTTTGGTTCAGTGGATAGAGCGTCGGCCTGTGGACTGAAAGGTCCCAAGTTTGATTCTGGTCAAGGGCACATACCTTGGTTGCAGGCACATCTCCAGTGTGGGGTGTGCAGGAGGCAGCTGATTGATGTCTCTCTCTCATCGATGTTTCTAACTCTCTATCTCTCTCCCTTCCTCTCTATAAAAAAATCAATAAAATATATTTTAAAAATGAAAATTTCCCAACTATACCTCAGAGATCCTGATTCCAGGGTTGTAGGGTGGATTCAGGAACCTGAATTTTTCTATTTTGAAACATGTTTGAGATCTGTTCCTTTACAGTTCTTCCAAGTGCTTTTGCATATTTAGTCCATGTGAATCACACGTTAACTTCCGAAATAGGGTCAGGAGACGAGTTTCAGCAAACACTGAACAGAACTGACAGACATGTTTTACACTCACATGTAAAGAACCGCCTGTGTATAAAACAGCCAGCGTTTTGCATTCCAAATGCCTCTGCCCTTACCTTAGCAACCAATGATAATACCTGTGCCAGGGAGTACAGCTATGAGACTGGGGAGCCATCTCCAACAGCCTGGACCCTGAGAAATTATGTGGATCATACCCCTCCCCTTAACCATAACCAGAATTGGACATGTAATATGAGCAAGAAATAAAATTAATAAGATAAACCCTTATTACAGCAAGCCTTTGAGGTTTGGGTGTTCAGGCAGCAGCATAGCATAAACAGCCTTCCTTGACTGCCACAAGATTTTTTCAAATGCTTAATTCACATTAATTTTTATCATGTATGCCAAATTAATATACTAAAGATTACCTGATTTATGTTGTCAAGTTAATGCATTTTGTTTTTCAGGCCTATCTTGCCCTTTCTATATTCTGACAAGATTTCTTAGATTGCAAAATTGTTAATTTTTTTCATCATTTAAACACCATGTGAATAAGGATTTTCTTGACATTGTACAGCCAAAAGCAAGCAAGCAAGTAAATAACCAATTTATAACAAATATAATGCTGAGGCACTGATTCTAAAAAGAATCTATCAATTATCTCTGACTCCCAGTTTAAAACGTCAGTTTCATTCACATCCGCCCAAATATTTTTTCAACAAATGTCTTCAAAATCAGGAAACGTTATAAATTTGAACTTGTATAACACAAGCATACTCATAAAATACCATTTTTGTGTTTCATAAATTGTTTTTCCATAAAACTACATTAGAAAACGTTAAAAATAACTGCTCCTAGGAGTTACAAGGAGTTAAGTCTCAGTTCTTTCTCACAAGATGCCCTTAACATAACAGTAACTCTTGAACTTGAGAGGGGCTTTGGTGTTTATCTAGTTCAACCTCTTGTTTTGTATTGCTTTGTTAGCCAAGGCCCAGATAAGTCAAGTGAGTCTCTCAAAGGTCACACACTTGAATAAGAACAGGGCCAGGCCAAAACCGGTTTGCCTCAGTGGATAGAGCGTCGGCCTACAGACTGGGCGGTCCCAGGTTCGATCCCAGTCAAGGGCACGTGCCATGCCTTGGTTGCGGGCACATCCCCAATGGGGGGTTTCCAGGGGGAAGCTGATTGATGTTTCTCTCTCATCGATGTTTCTAACTCTATCCCTCTCCCTTTCTCTCTGTAAAAAAAGCAATAAAATATATATATTTTAAAAAAAGAATAGAACCAGAAGAACCTAGGGTTCTCCTACAGGGAGTGCTGCCACATGGAGTACTCCACCTGAGCACTGAACTGTGCGTCTCAATTTACCAAACATTTGTTGATGTGTCATGATATCATATTCATGTCATCCAGATGTGAATGCAGGTCAGACTATTTATTTTTGAGATTTAGCTTTCCTGTCTGTAAGATCAGAGCAAATAATGACCACCTTGTTGCTCTATAGGTAATGTTAGGCCCATTGTTCTTTGGCCTGAAATGGACAAGTTTAGATTTACTGTCTTCATATTTCAACCTATCCTTCTAGATCAGGTTTCAGCAAAGTATGGCCCAACTCCAGCCTGGCACCTCTTTTTGCATTTGGTTTTATCGGAATACAGCCACACCAGTCCCTTTATATATTGTTTATGGCGGCTTCTGGGCTACGGTAGTAGAAAGGACTAATGACAGAGACCTGAGGACCCAAACGCCTAAAATACTTACTATCTTGCTGTTTTCTTAAAAATTCTGCTGATCTATGTTCTAGATTTTTGAGATCATGTGAAACCACCCTTGATTCTTTATGCGCACTATCATCCAATATCTCCTTCACTGAGTCAGCCTCAAATTTGTCTGTATTCAAGTGTTTAACGAGATATGGGCAAGGAGAGTCACAGGACTTAGCACTCGAGACTGCCTTCGTGGTTGACAGTGATCACTACTGGCTGGACAGTTATCTGAAGAGTTATGAATCTACTCAATGATACTATCACCCAGTTCTCATTTATCAATCATGTCATGTATTTGTTACAAGCTTTCCTAATATGCAGATGAGGTGTAGATTCCCAGATGGTTTCAAGTCTTTGTTGTTTCTATCTCCTTCAATTCTACTTCAACTCCATTTCTAAAATTTGAATTATTCATCTAACTGCAGTTTTTTGGCAGATCTTGTAGAGATTAGTTAGCTGTTACCAAATCTGATTATTCGTCTTCCTGGGTACACTACATTTTTCTTTCTTTTTTTTCAATTGGGTGCCCACGTGACTGGTTGTCAGCCAATGGAAGGCTTGCAAAGGTGATACATGCTACTTTCCAACCTGAGCACCCCATAGGTAGCCTTTCGTGTTCTTTTTCTTTCCACAGCCAGGAAAATCTGAGCAGGGAGATCTGAGAAGCCATTTATTAAAGATGGCAGAGCCACAGGATAGAAGGAAGATGGGCCCCTGCAGCCACTCTTGGAGGAGAGAGACTCACCACCCAGGAACACCAGTGTCAGATTTGAAAACAAGAAATAAACTTATATTGTATTTAAGCTATTATATACATTTTTATGTTTTTGTTATAAAAAAGAAGTATAATTTTCACACTATCAGTCCTATAATATTACTACCGAAGTTTCCGTGATCACACATGAAAATTTACTGATAACTCAGCAAGAGGTTAGTAATTCATGTACAAAGAATGTGTGTGATCTATCCTCACCCATTTTAGCCTACACATTTCCATTTCACAGTTTTTGTTTCGTGTTTTCTAGTAGCTCGCTCTTCTTGAGAAAAATAAAGCAAAATAGGCATTACTCTTGTTCTGTCTTTTAACAGTTTGTTAAACAATGCATGTCTTCCGCAAAAAGAGAGACCACACTTCCTTATTTGCTTTTATTCTCGGACTTCCCTTTTCACAGAATGATCCTTCTGTAGTCGCTAGTTTTGTTCATATTTGGCCTCTCTGGCACTCTTTACGGTTTTATGCCATCCCTTTGCTTGTCCTTGTAATATGTTCTAAGAGCTAAGTTCAAAGAATATCTTGTCAAATCACACTAGTTTCTCCCCATTTTGCTTTCTTGTAAAACCATGACTTCAGCCTGGCCTGTATGTTTCAGGGGTTGAGCATCAACTCGGGAACCAAGAGGTCACCGGTTCGATTCTGGGTTAGGGCACATGCCTGTGTTACAAGCAGCTGATGGCTGATGTTTCTCTCTCGTTGATGTTTCTCTCTCCCTTCCTCTCTCTAAAAGTCAATGAAAACATTAAAAAAAAAACTATTCATGACTGACTTCATTTGATTTTTTTAGGGGGGATAGCGGAATGCTGCTCTCTCTCATGTGGACCCTTAATTCTAGTCTATGAAATTAAATTAAAATGTCTTATCATTAGAACATGGCCTGGCACATAGTAGGTATTTAGATACTATAGTTGTTGAATGAATGAATGAAATCATATCCAACTTCTCTCAAAAATTGATTCCAACCTACTTTTTTTCCATATCCCAATAATCAGATGTAATTTGAGTTTACTCCCTCTTCATTATTAAGGCATACTGATTATCTAATACTTTTCTCTCAAACAGCTTTGGCTACATGCTCTAGGAGCTTTTGAAAATCCCGAGGTTCAGGCCACACTTCAGATCAGTGAAATCTAAGTCTCTCAGAGGTAGGATCCACACAGCGGGAGGACACTCCCCACTGCTGATTTCATGTGCAGCCCCAACTGAGAATCCCTGCAGGGCCCCTGCTGTTTCCTTAATATAATCTTTCTTGTTAGTGACAAGGAAGTCCAGAGGCCGATACATATTATGACACCATCTTGTAAGGGATTGCTAGGCAGTTATAACAGACATGCATCAATTGTTTATTAGGCCTGGCATTGTACTAAGAGTACTTCATCCATTATTTCCTTTAGATCTCACTTCACACTGTGAGGAAGGTTAATGAGCTCTCCTCTGCAAGCAGAGTTACTGGAGTCAGAGAGGTTCAGGAAAGCAACACTGTCAGTCCGGTTAGCCAAGAGTGTCTTGGGTGTTTGCTCATAACTTGCTGATACCAATGGCACAGCGGGCTTCTAGCCATGGACAATTCTGCCTCCTAGAAGAGTTACTAGCAGACCTCCCAGTTAAGTTTGAATTTCAGACAACAAATAAATGTTTAGTGCAAGTCTGTACCGAATGTTGTATGAGACATACCAAAAAGTTACTTGTTGCTATCAGAAAATCAAGTTTATCTACTAGGTATCCTCTATTCTTAACTTGCTAAGTCTGGCAAACCTACCCCCAGGGAATATTTACATATATTATCAAACGAAGAATGTGCCACTGGCATCTAGTAGATTGAGGCCAAGGGTCCTGCTTAAGATCCTACAGTGCTCAGGACAGCTCCGCCACAAGGAATTGTCCAACTTCAAATGTCGACATTGCCCGGGTTGAGAAACCCAGGACTAGTAGGTGGGGAAACATGAAGCACTCCTATAACCACATCGTGCCTTTGGCTGTCTGTATGGTCTGTCTTCAGAAAGCCGTATTTTTACGCCACTTACTGACATATCTCTCAGTGCTTTCTCTTCCAGCCCCACATGTTCACTTACAGCCTCAAAATCTATGGGGTGTTCCCCGCAAAAAAATCTATGGGGCCCCAATCAAGACACCCTCCTCTCTGAAGTCGTCTTTGCACCAATTTGATTTAGCTGCAATTAATTCAGAGAAATCTTGGACTGAAAGAAAGGTGTGATGAAAACCCATATGGCAAATATAAGATAGCTACATGCAAAATAGTTGATTGCTAATAGAATGATGTTTTTTTAGCCAGAAAATCTGTATGTTGTGAATACCATTGGCTTGATGGAAGTATCTGATAACGTCTGAAGCTGTAATCACTTTGTAGGTACTTTCTCAAAACTTCAGTAAAAGATATATTTAAATGAATTTTAACCTCAGTTATTTAATAGAACATGCATATTAGCTTGTCATGAATAAATCTAGTTACATTTACTCTATAACATGCGTATTTTCTCATTTGATTTTGGAACCCATAAAAAGCATGCTGGTTATTCTTTCAAGTGTTGTGATCAAGCATAGGGTGTGTTTGGTACAAAAAGTTATAACTATTTCTCCAAGATTAGAGCTTAAAGATTGGATTTGAATTTCAAAAGATTTGTCTTCCTCAAATGTAACTTTAGTACACTCACTTTAAGTGTTTCTAAAAATTGTCTGCAAGGTAACAGATGTCCATTTTATGTCCTCAAAAGTCAGAACTTGTATTACTGTCCAAAGTAAAGATCATATGCTATTCAGGCTTTTAAATATATGTGCTTCTGTTATTTTGAAATAGAGGATTACTGTGCTTTTAAAATCATCACATTCACTACTTATCTCTCCCAAAAAGAAGAGGTCATGAATTTTGCATAATATTAAAAAGGCTCTATCTAGAGGTCCACTTGTCCTTAAAAGTTGCAATAAGGCTTATCCACATTAATAAGGAGGTAATCATAATTATCATAAAAGTCTAAAACACAGCTAATTAAAAAAATAACTTAGGTGTCCACAAAATTAAAAATCACTCACGTCTAACAATGCGGTGTCCGATAAGCAGAGGCTTAACCTAAATTAAAGTATAAGGAATAGCACACCTGAGTGTCAGCATTTCTGATTCAGAGTCAGATGAAAATTCACTTATTCCTTTATTTTTCCTAATACATATCTGTCTAATGGAAAATCTTAAGATGCTCTGGATTATTCCATAAAGTCCAAACCAACAAACCCAAATATAGTCCCACATAAGACACAACTAACTTGTGGTTAAAATGGGAAGGCTCCTGGAAGCAAATTCCTGCTCATCCACTGACTCACTCTGTCAACATGAGGCACCTACTAAACCAGTCAGGCGTCGGTTGTTCATCGGTGCACAGTGTAATGTCTGCATCTGGGGAATGCTGGCTTCGTTTATTGGTGTTTGAGAACTATTCTCAGTGTTCTATAGGAAAGAGCCAGAAATATAAAACATTCTCACAAATAGTGCCACTTAATAACCTATCAAAGTGCTTGATTTTTTTTTCTTTTTAATAGCTTAGGATATCTCCTTTGCTCCTCTTTCCAGAAAAAGAAAAAAAAAAGATATGCTTTGTAATGAGTAAGTACATTAAGGGTTTATGTGGTGTTGAAAGGAATTCCTTTGTACTGTATATGACAAGTACACACCAGCTTAAAGGGTTTCCTGTTGATCATATAACATCAAAAGGCCTTAGTCTGCAATTACCTGCATAGACTCTCAACAGAGGAAGGTGAGGACAGGACTCTCTGTTAAATACTGATCTGGATGAGTAGGTAGCTCAGAATTCCATCAGTCAACCATTACAGTGAATAACGCCATGAGACGAAAATGGGGATGGACCAGAGGCACCATTAACCACACTTTCTTTTTTAAAACATAATGAAGGCATTAAATCTAAGATCAATTCACAAAATATAACATCTACCATAGGATGCTTTTTTGAGAAAGGGAGTTGACAGATGTTTTTAACTCTTCTGGCTTTTTTTTCCCTCTAGACCAGCAGTTCTCAACCTGTGGGTCGCGACCCCATTGGGAGTCTAATGACCCTTTCACAGGGGTCACCTAAGACCATTGGAAAATACAGATATTTACATCACGATGCATCACAGTAGCAAAATTTCATGGTTGGGGGTCACCACCACATGAGGAACTGTATGCAAGGTGGGGAACCCCTTTTTTTTAATATATTAGAGTGGATACTCTTTCTCACTAAACATTTTAAAATTAAATTGATTGGGGTGACATTGGTTAACATGAACACATAGGTTTCAGGTGTGGGTTTCTATGTTACAAGATCTGTATATTATACCATGTGCCCACTACCAAAAATCAAATCTTCTCCTCTCACCATATATTAGGATCCCTTTTATCCTCCATCCCTGGCTTCTGGCTTTTACCAGGACTATATCTAAAATTGCCCCCATTTTCATCCTATTTTTAAAATCCTTTGCAGAAAGATTCTCTAATATCCTGTTAAATGATTAAGCCTTTTAATTTATTTTTTTTTTTACTGTAAGAAACTTCTTTAGTTATTTAAAAATTTCTATTTAAAAAACTTCTAGCTCATTTCCTTTGGTATTTAAAAAGGTTATAAAAGTTCAAACATACTTAAAAGTAGATGGAAGAATAATATGGCCATCATACAGATGCAACAATTCTCAAAATTTTGCCACATTGGTTATTTTCTTTGCCAAATATTTTGAAGCCAATCAAAGGCATTATTTTACCCCAATATGCTTTAGTATACACGTCTAAATTTTAAAAGATTTGGACATTCATCATTAATTGTTGGGTGCCATTACCACACCTAATGAAATAAGAACACATTTCCTTTGTAGAATTCAAAACCTAGTCCATGCCCAATCTCCCCAATAGGTAAAAATGTCTCTTTGCACTTGGCATATTGGATCATGATCAAACAAGAGCTACATATTACAACTGGTAAGTCTCTGGACATCTGGACCAGTGTTTCTCCAACCCTAATGTGCAAATGAATCATTTAGGGATTTTAATATTCAATAGGGTCTGTGGCAAGACCTGAGACATTACTGTCTAACCATCTCCCAGGTACTGCCAGTATTGCTGGATGCAAAGGGGAACACACTTGGAGCAGTAAGATCTTAGCAAGGCTCCACTGATTTTTGTCTGTTTGTTTTTGCACACCATTGGCTTAATGCAGAAACAATCAGCGATCCTGGGCTATGTCCCATGGACTGGATTTCCATGTTTGGTTCTATGTGATATTATTTTACTTGTTCTCCCATTACACTTAGCTTCTCTAAATAATGTGAACTCAAAATACTTGAAGAGATTTAACCTTATCTTTTGGTGGGAATCTCTTAAGAAGTCTTCTGTGATTCAAGTAACTATTCAATCGGCATGACTGTCATTTATGGGATGATGCCTGTCATGTTAAAGAGCTGGCTCTAGCATCAGATTTGTACAATTTATCTTTTCCAGCAATTACTACTTATAAAACCTTGCACAAGTTAATTTCCCTCAAGCCTCAGTTTTGTCATCTGTAAGATGGGCATAATAATAGTATTTACCTAATAGAGTAACTGAAGAATGACATGTGGCAAGTGTCCAATAAACACAAGCTATTATTTCTATTGATTCTGTAATCTTTTTCCTCTAAACTAAATATTTTGGCTTCTGGGACTTTTTTCCTAAGTCCTTAAACTTACTTTTCAGTTCTTTGTTCATTTTGAGGGAGCATGTCATTCATTCATGTAAATCCTCTATAAATTATCTAGCCTTTTCATGTGTTATCATTAATAAAGACATGTTTTGATAAGAAGACAAGGGTTTCATCAGAGAGTAAATCTTCAGGAGATTACTGAAGTTGAGCTGATGCAGCATTTAATATTTTTTTATCTTTTTAAAATACGCTTCTGAAGTTTGGAGAAAATCCTCAAATTAAACTTGATACTTTTTGAGAAATCTCAGTGTCTAGGGAAAGAAGTCTCAGGCAATCCAAAACAGCACAGTGCAGTCTGAATTTATTTTATGACTGACTATATGAGCCTAGCACATGATTTATATGAACATGCATTCTGCAATTGTAAGTTGAAGCCATGACTTGTAAATTACATCTTGCCTTATAATAAGTTCTGTCAGCACAGAGTAACCTAGAGTCATTTTTCATAACAAGCAAGTACTGGCCCAGAAGATCTGAGCCAAAAATACATTAGGCAACCAGCCCAACATTGTTCTACACTTTGCTCTTTTCTTTTCCTTGTAAGCTTGAATTTCTCAGATGTCTTTCCTACCTATAATAATAATATGCTAATTAGACCAGAGAGCCGAACGATTCTTCCTGAATCCTTCTGGATGAAGCAGTGGCAGCGGGGGCCAAGGCAGAGGCAGTTAGTGGTGATAAGACAGGCATGTGAGCAGTTAAGGGTGATCAGGCAGGCAGGCAAGTGGTTAGGGGAAATCAGGCAGAACAGTTAGAGGTGATGAGGCAGGCAGACAGGCAGGCAGGCGAGCAGTGAGGAGCCAATGGTCCCAGATTGCAAGAGGTGTCTGACTGTCGGTTTAGGCCTGATCATGTCCAACTGGCAGCAGTTGGACATCCCTCAAGGGATCCTGGATTGTGAGAGGATGCAGTCGGGCTGAGGGACCCCTTCCCATGCATAAATTTCATGCACTGGGCCTCTAGTGAAAATATAAATATACTGGAGGCCCCGTCCACAAAATTCATACAAGGAGCTCGACCCTCACAGCATCTGCTGCCTTGCAGCCCTGCCCACTGGTGGTTCTGGAAGGTTGTCCAGAAGTGGTTCCATCATCCGGTCTAATTAGCATATTAGCTCTTTATTATATAGGATTTGTTTCAGAGATGTAGTCTGTTAGTTTAAAGAGATGAGGATTAAGATAAGAAAGTAGAATTGGCAAGGTCTAGGACCAAAACAAAATACAGACAGTCCTCGAGTTACGTCAGACTTGATGTACATTGTTTTGTGGTTACATCACTATTTTCTATTTATTTATAAAAAAAAAAAGTTCCCTCATTTCAATATATGAACATATATGCTTTATGTTTTTTTTATTATTTGTTTACTACAAGTAAAGATCAGGAATTGTTATCTTTCTTTTAATTTTTTTTTTACTGTTTCACTTCATTACTGCTGTGTATGTGCTCCATGTGAGTGACATAGGTGCTTATGTAGGTGGGTTCCAACTTATGGCGAAAATTGGGTTAGGTCACGCCACAGGAATGGATCTCCAACATAACCTGAGGACCTATTGTAATTGAAGAGAATAGTTTGAAAGGCAATTGCTTTTGAAGAGCTACTTGCAAGACAGCCATATGGTGACAGAAGAGTAGTGATATTACCATAATTTTACTAGTATGCAGTGTTTTATAATCATAGGGTATTTACATGTCAAGAAGTAAAGAATAACTGGCAACCATATGGTAGACTACAAAATTATAGCTAACAACAAGAGGCAGCAAACATTTAAATGAACAAAAAATAGTGGTGTACCTTCCCACTTTGAAACCTAATGTCATCTAAACATAAATCAAGATCCATAGAAAATAAGCATTAGTTAACAAGGACAACCTATCTATTATAAAATAATAGAGCATTTCATTTGATGTGTTTTATTTCTAGACACCTGATTACATTTAACCTGAAATTACTGATAAAAAGCCGAACATAAAAAGGAGTTAGATGAAATAAGAGTATCCAGAAATAAATTAGCATTTTACAAACGTATTTAGATTTTTAAGCCTTACCGCTTTCCCAAAATTCATCCATATAAAGATAAAAGGCACAGAAAATGTGTTTTATAATCAGTCACTCCAAAAATGGATGACCTTGCAAAGCTAAGTATGTACTTACGTGAGTTATCTGTTTTCACATTAAGTATAAAGAACACTATTTTTCTCCCCAAAACTTTTCTTAAAATTGGAAAAGTATGTCTAATTGGATCATTTTATATCATTTTTCAATCTTAATATTTGCAACATCCAAATCTCCTAGGAAACCTTCTGCCTTCCATCCTATATTTAGGTTTAGGGAACATATCAATACTATATTCTCAATGAGTATAGAAATCTTCTTTCTGTCTAGGCCAAGAACTAAAATATTCCCAGTGCCGCTTGTCCTATATAGTATATAGCATAATTGTAGCATCGTAACCAGATGAGGGGTGCATAAGTATATAAGGTTATAACAAAGCAGACACAGCAATTTCCTCAGAACAGAGAACTAAAGCTTCACTGAAGGGATTTTGTTTAAATGATGTTGATTAAATCACTGTATCTGTCATATGTTCCTCAGGAAATTTGTGTTGAAAATTGTTGAACATTTGGAAGTTCTTCTTCAAATCAAATATTTCTTTGTAGACTGGTTATGATCTTTTATGGCATGACCTAGCTCATTCCCGGCACACCGTATTTGTGAAAACACAACAATACATATTTGTTGAACGAATTAAATGAATACAGAACACAGTGAAGGCATATTATCTGTCCACTAAGTGCTCTCAATATAGACTCGCATCAGTAAAGTTGCCTACCTTTTACAATTCCATTTACAACTACTTGAAAATTAAAGCCACAAAATATTGTGATAGAGTGTGTGTGTGCCAAAAGAGGACTAATAGACAAATGCAAAGAGAAATACATAAACACTTCAAGGCATGAATATTTCCGGAAACACTTAATTTGCCTTCTTAATTGCATGTTCCATCCATATGCATATAAAACACGGTTGATTCATATCCTCACATGACACTACAAGAGTCACTGATGGTTGCGAGAGTTTAGAAAACATCAGATTGTAATTGTGTACGTGTGAAATCCAGTCTAAAAATCTTCAAACACTTCCAGAGTCTCCCTCATCTCTTACCACTTACCCACTTACCCTCCCTGCCTTTCATCACTGAATGAGTATATGAGATGTTTAATCAGTATTTTCTCCTCTTCCCACGGTTTTCATTCCTGATTGCCATTTGCCTTGGTCTAGAACAGTGGTTCTCAATCTGTGGGTCGTGATCCCTTTGGGAGTCAAATGACCCTTTCACAGGGGTCACCTAAGACCATCGGAAAATGCAGATATTTACATCACGATGCATACCAGTAGCAAAATTTCATGGTTGGGGGTCACCACCACATGAGGAACTGTATGCAAGGGTCGCGGCCTTAGGAAGGTTGAGAACCACTGGTCTAGAAGCATCCCTCTTGCTCTGTGGACATGGTGTTGTGTTCTTTAGGCTTCACCCATGAGCTCTACCCTCACTTCTTACAGCAAAGGAAAATCCTCCAAAGGGAACTGACCTAATCTTTTCCTGAGCATCATGTACAAATTATTTCCAGCAATTTCCACTGAACTGTCCTGTCCACTGAATATCGGTCCAGCTGTGATCTGTGTATAAGCAAGAGGCCTATTCATCTTTCCAGCTCTATCCACTGTGCCCCACATTGGATGAGTAGCTACTGAAAGAAACAGAACCGTCTACAAGGCTAAAAATAAAAGAAACTTCTGGGTAGTGATCTCGAATCTTTGAATAAAATAAGTACCTTACTAATTTTACATCTATCTGACCCTTGTGAGGCAGGCTGTTTCCAATTAATTAGTCGTGTTGCTAGAGTTCTGTTATTCCTAATATTTTTAATTGCTGTTTGGCTCTTTCTGAATCTGGATCCACAAGAGCAGGCAAGTGTATGGATAACTTCAAGATATGAACTAGTTGATCTCTGATTTTTAACTTTAATTTTGATTACATAGAAACAGTCTTGAAAGAAAACATTTTAGGATGTTATTCTATTGGAAAGTGCATTTCTACACAGAACACTGCCTGCCTGACAAAGGAGAAAATTGTTTTTTAACTAGAAAAGTCTGAAGTTCTTGTAATCTTGAATACAAAAACAGTGTGACATCATTTGTTTGACTTCAAAATTCAACCCCCTCCCATCCTCCTTCTGTGACCTCTTCGTTTGAAAACAAACATACAAAAATATTTTCCTACTCCACACTAGGGATTCCCGCATAGAAATGTCATCACTATCTTGTCCTTATAACTGACATATCTGGCCCAACTTTCAAGATGCTCTGAGACCACAGGTAGGCTGTACTATGACTATTCACATGGCAATGGCAAGAGTTCATATAGCTCATAGACTACATGAATAACTTGTAATTGATATATTTTAAGGCTAAGTTTTTATTATTCATTAGGATATATATTTTTTTAAATACATGTTTATTGATTTTAGAGAGGAAACAGGAGGGAGATAGAAGCATCAATGATGAGAGAGAATCATTGATCAGCTGTCCCTCCCCCCCCCCCCAACTGGGATGGAGTTCAAAACCCAGGAATGTGCCCCATCAGGTAATCAAACTGTGGACCTCCTAGTTCATTGGTCAACACTTAACCACTGAGCCACACCAGCGGGACCCACTGGGATATTTTTTTAAATTACCAGTATGAACTGGGAGATGTTTTATACTTCTTTTACTCTCACCTATGACCAGAGAAGTGAAAGGTATACATTAGAGTCTCCTTTGATATATACAACCATTTCCTTCCTATTGCCTCCTTAATAAAGTCATCTTATGTTACATATTAATGTGGGGAAGCACAGGACTTGGTTGGAAATTTTGTAAAAAGGACATTCCAAAAACATGAGTGGGCTGAAGATGGCCCACCCTGTTTATCGGAATTCCAACTTAAGGGAGTGCTGAACATGGGGCCCCGAATTATTCCTTGACCTTTCCCAACAAGTCTGTGCATGTGCAGACCCCTGGATGTTTACTGAAATCCTTATGCTTAATTTTTAGGTGTCCTTGCTTAAAGGACACTGCATACACATGTGTCCTCCCAAGATTACTTACCCTACTGATTGTATCTAAAAGATAAACTTTATCTCAAACTGCTGTTGCAATAAAAGCCTAAAGAGGCAGGCGATAGAGGCTATCTGGTTCCTTTAGCCAGTCAGTCCCTTAGCCTTCTCATAGCAAACACTGTGTCAGAGCAATCATTCATCCGTCACTCAGAGTCTGCTGGCCGGCCCGAGCAATTACTAATTTACCTTTTCAATTTGCTAAACCCTCACTTAATTTCTTCTAATCAAGCCTGGAGGAGGTGGGGACCAGAAGTTAATATAGAGCAGATATTCATAGCCATATTATAAGTAAGAAAATGAGATGCTGGCAATGAGCTGAAGTCTATTAAAGGTTTCTCAAAAAAGGTTTTTCTATAGTAATGTAGGTGTCGTTCCTTTCTGCCTCTGTGTTCCTCTAATCTGGAAGATGGATGTGATGGAAATATTGACAGCAGCCTTCTTAGAACCATGAAGAAAAGGTTAAGACAATTTTAGAAAGAACTCAGCCTTGACATCCTGAACCTATATCAGTGACTGCCTACTTCTGGACTCCTTCCCAAAAGAGAAAAATAAAGCTTTATGTGTTTAGGTACAGTGGTACCTCGAGATACGAGTTTAATTCATTCCTTGACCTTGAGGTGTGGGAAACTATGAGACTCTCGAGTCTCGGTAAACTGGTGGGTCATGTGCAGCTGGCCAATCCACGCGATTACTCGTATCTCAACTGTTGCTCGTATTTCAAAGCAAAAATCACTCGCTCAATGGCTCGTATCTCAAAATTCTCGTATGTTAGGGCACTCGTATCTCGAGGTACCACTGTACTATAATTAGGGGTCTTTACTCACAGACCATGGCCGTTCTTCCCTATTAGAACTTGACTTTAGATTCTCAGGTTCCAGCTCTGTCATCTTTCATTAGCTGTTTTAGATTCCATAGTCTGCTAATTCCTAGACTATAAATTTGAATTCTTATTCCTAGCATTTATGAGACACTGCACTCATCAAGTCCTAGGAAATGGAAAAAAAAATGGCATTATCACATCTTGGATTTTATTTTATTACTTTGAATTTTTATAAAAGTTTACTTGAGCCAAACTGATGATATATGCCCAGAAGCAAGATCTCAAATGCTCCCCGATCTTGGATTTTAACTGATTGCCTCTATAAGCCTTAAGCAGAAAACGAAAGTACCATATTTTCTGGTGTATAAGACAACTTTTAACCCAGGAAAAATCTCAAAAGTCTGGGGTTGTCTTATAGCTGGTGTCATCTTACACGGTGAGTATATCCCGAGCTATATTTTAACTGGAAAAGTTGGGGGTCATCTTATACGCCAGAAAATATGGTAGCTAAAGGCTATATTTAGCATTGCTCACTATTTTTTTTTCTTTACTGAGTTTCTTTAGCCTCCTAGCATTCAGTACTCTTTGGCATCTACAATCTATTTTTATCACCAATCAAAGCTGATATGATGAGCCCTGGGTGGGTAGCAAAGTTGGTTAGAGCCCTGTTATGTTATGCCAAGGTTGCAGGTTCGATTCCCTGGTGAGGGCACATATTCAGAACCAATCAATGAAAGCATAAATAAGTGGAACAAATCTATGTTTATTCCACTCCCTCTCTTTCTAAAATCAATAAATAAAAAATTTTAAAAAGCTGATATGATGTGAGGAGAAATGTAGAATTACTATCATTGCAGTAATTTATGGGGATGTAAATATCATTGTAAGAGGGCGTTTGCATTTTGTCAGAAGGACTTATGAATTCAGTTGAACCCCTGAGATTTGTGAGTGAGGGGTTTGACTGGTACTCCTCATCTAACCTCAGCAGCTAGTCCTCTCTCTAACTCAGCCCCTTAAACTTACTCCCCCCCCCCCCCTCTCCACTGCCATACAGCAAAGGTGAGAACTCAGCATACCACCGGGATTTGGTGCTCATTGCGAAAACTGGAAATGCTAGAATTCCAAGAATGCTAGACACAGGGAAGGCAAGGCATGAGTTTCTGATCATTCTCTCTACATTTAAAAAATATCCTTAGTAGATCTTTGAGGTATAAAATATAAATCAGGTAATTAAAAAATGTTTCACATTTTTATGTGTGTTTGGCATGCTATTACTCCCTGTTATAAATGTTCTTCCTTGTACCTTCCTGGTTCCTTGTCTCATCTGCCATCACGTTACTTGGTGTAAAAAAATCTACTTCCTCTTTCAGATGGTTCTATCATAGTCTTTATGTTCCTTCCTGTTCTGCTGTGCCTATGGAGTGAACTGTTTTTGAGTAAAACAAAGCACACTTGCCTGGGGTGGGGGTGGGGACAGGCTAGGAGGGGAAGAAAGGGGCCATATGTAATACTTTCAACAATAAGTATATTTTTTAAAAAGTAACAAAAGTAGAGAGTGGGGAAAGGGGAACCCACAAAACAAAGCACACTCAAGCAAAAGACATGGTTCTTAGCCTCAATGGATGACTCATGGGCTTACTGGGCTTGAGCACAACATTTAACATTCCTGCACCTCAGTTTCTCAGCTGCAAGATGGCGAGGTAGATCCACCTTGGGAAGGTCCTTCTTAGTTCCAAGATTCTGTGATTTAAGTTCAGGTTTACACACATGCCATTTACCCTTGCCACAACCTTATGGGGAAGGAGAGTAACATTATTCCCATGTTGACAACCAAGAAACAAGAAGTAAAGGAGGCTCAATGACTTGTCTGCTGGTACACACCTGGCAGGTAGCAGCGCCAGGACCAGGTATAAGCTGACTCTTGTCTCTGAGGAGAAATCTAAGCCACCCTCTCTCCATGCAGAGAGACAATGAGGTCAGGTGGGTGAGATTTTTTAGGCTCGCCTAAGAAGTTATAAGCAGAGACAGGGGCTAACTCTCCTAAGACATTACTGTATTTAGATCACATTGGCTGTTATTTTGTTTGACGGTATTACTGTTTTCACCTGGGGTACCAAATCTGCTTTAGACCTGACAGTTGATGAATCTCACCCAGGGGTGGAGGATCCTGCCACATAAATTATATAAAAACAAAAACAAAAAGAGCAGACTAACGGCTGTCAGGGGGGTAATGGGTAAAAAAAAAGGTGAAGGAATTAGCCCAAGAGCATATAGGTATAACCCACAGACACAGACAACCGTGTGGTGATGGTCAGAGCGAAGAGGGGGTGAGGGCTCCGTGGAGGTGGGCAAAGGCAGGGGGAAATGGGGACATCTACAACAGTATAAACAATAAAAACAAAGTTAAAGACGTTCATTAAACATGCTCCTGAGAATTTTGGCCATTTACCTTCTCAGACGTTCACCTGAGAATTACATTGGTCTTAGCTGAGTCTGAAGATGCTTTTATTTCCAATATATTATCAAGCCCATATTCCTAAAAGGTACGATTTTTTTTATTTGTTAGAGAAATAAAATTAAACTTTTTTTTTCCTTGAGGAGACAAAAAATGTTTGCTTTATTCTTCAGACAGAAAAATGATGTTTTCATGCTGACATTATATTATTTCCTCTATATTTTAGGAAATAATATAAATTCTAGTATTTCTGTGTTGGTATTTTTGACATAATATTACATACTAATCAACATAGTACAGTATATGCATCTATGAGTTTAAAATTATTATTTTTATCAAACAAGAAAAACCAGAATAGGAGGACTGGCAATGACAATGATTCACTTTGCCAGATGTAACCTCCTCTGTCTTTACCAAAGCCTTGAGCGGGGCACAGCAGGAGTTAGATGACCAGAACCCTGGACGAACAGGCGGAGGTTCCACCCTCTGCTCCTGGGCCTGGCCACTGACTCACTCACTGACCATGTGCCTATCTGTTGACCTCCCTTCCTTCAGTTTGCAGATGTTAGAATTTAGGAGTGTTTCCTAACTCACTAATTCTGTGAATGTGGATATGTCATTTTGTTTGGAGTCGGGGGAATTGTAAAAAAAGGCGCATAGGGAAAAAGCCAATACCCGGTCAGACAACTTAGCATGAAGCATAGCTAGTATTTTTTAAGAGGATTTATATTTAATTTCACTATTTTAAATGTTATCTGTGCTCCCCCAACCTTGTCTCTTTCTCATTTGGAAAAAAAAAAATCCATCAGTTCTACAGAGGGAAAAAGAGGAAGGAAATAAAAAGTGATTTTGTCTTCTCTTTATCCCCTTCTATCTCTAGAACTCTGATCATGCGCTTTCCTAATGACTTGGTTGAGTGCTATTTGGAGGGTTAGGGCAGTTACACATTCAATGGAAGGAGGAATTTTTCATTTTTGAGAAAAGGAAAAGCTCCACAGATTTCAAAATCCTTTTCAGAGCTCACCTCCCTCCTTCATTTGGTTCAACAACTGCACATCATTCTCAGCTCCGAGGATACAAACACAATGGTGTGAGGAAGGCCTGGGGTGGGGAGGGCGCAGGAGCAGGCCCGGGGTGGAGGGGGTCAGTGGAAAAATGTGGGACATCTCTAAAAGTTTCAACATGAAGATAAATGAAAACAAATAAAAATACAAAACCAATAAAGAGACGGTGTTTGAACCCAAGGAAGCACCAACATATCAGGAGCATGAGATATTTCAACACATTTTTATACTACAGCACAGTGCGTGTGAAGAGAAAAGAGAAAAAGAAAAAAGATGTAAGAGGGCAGCATTGAGGAGACGGGTCTCTAGAAAGAGTCAAAGCAGTGATTTATAAATTAACATTAGTGGTCAATGGAAGCAAGAAAAATGGTCATTTTTTCACATACTGTAAGTTTTATAGTAATGGGTTTTACAAAGGAATATTTACTCAAACTCGGTTGTACAGCAGGCAATGTGCCAGGCAGCCATAAAATCTACAGGAAGTCTCAGTTTTGAAGTTGGATGGATAGAATTACAGCTCCATCTCTGTAGACAGGGATGACCTTGGGCAAGTTGTCTGACCTTTGAGAATGTTTTCTAATTTTTAGAATGGAGATTATATCTACACCTACTGAGGCTGTATGAAGATTAAATCAGAGAATACATGTAAGGACCTAGCTCAGTCCTTGGCATCTGGTAAGATGGTAAGTGTTCAATAAATCCTCGTTATTATTAAGTATTCTATGTACATTTTCTCACTGAACTCTTGCAATAATCCAATTGACAGGCATTCCTAAAAGCATGTCTATGTGAAAAGTATGAAGAGCACAGGAAGATAAGTTCTAAACCATGAAACATTTTGTGTGCCATATAAGAACTTTGGGATGTACGTAGCAAGCAATGGAAAATCTTTAAGGATTTTTAAAAGAGAGAACCAATGAGCTGTGTGTTTTAGAAAGATCATTAAGTGTGGAGAATGGCTGGATGGGCAAGGTGAAAGAAGGAAGGTTAGGAGACTGGTTAGGAACTCCTTGCAGTGAATCACTCTGAGCAATAGTTGTATGGGAAATCCTAACTCAGTACTACAGGCCTGCAGAGGGATGGCTGGCAGATCTCTGTGCCTCCAGCCTCCACCTCTTCCTACATCTCATCATGGCAAAAGCTTTAGGACTTGCTTAAATGCAAATGCTCTCTGCTATGAATGGCACCAGCCCTGGTAATCTTTCCAGATTGGTGTTCTTTGTTACTAAGCAGCATGAGGTTTTAGCCACCTCTGAAGAGACAGCAAGTAAGGTCCCTGCTGGAATGGGAAGAACTAAATATCAGTGTGGCTGTTTCTTAGCTTCAGGGAAGAAGCAGAAAACAGATGCTCTAAAAGCATTTGGCTAGTTCGCTATCTTTTTTTTTTGGGGGGGGGGCAGTCAACTTTATTTGATGATAGTATCATCATAATTAATTAACTATACTGATTCAAGAGTATAAATCATCAATACTAGAATTGATATAAGACACAAATATAGATTTACTACCACACACATAGTGTCTTTGTGTTTTTATATTTCAAAAAGGCAGTTGTTGTTGTTGTTTTTTATCTCAGGATTTAATGTTTCCACTATAAAACAGTAATCCTTTCCTATTATTTTTGCTGAAGGTCCTCAATAGTAAAATGCATACTTTAAAAGAGCAAGGAAGCCCTGGCCAGGTAGCTCAGTTGGTTAGAGGATCCTCCTGACACAACAGGGTTTGTGAGTTCCATCCCCAGCCAGGGCACATACCAAGAAGCAACCGATGAATGCATGAATAAGTGGAACAACAAATGGATGTTTCTCTCTCTCTCAAAAATAAAATCAACCAATACATTTTTTTAAGAAGAGCAAGAAATTTAAGGGAATTTTTAAAGACACTGAAGGCTACTTTTCTCTCAAAATACCAGAAACTAGTCCTGACTGGTGTGGCTCAGATGATTGGGTGTCATCCGGGCACTACAAGGTTGCCAGTTTGGTTCCTGGTCAGGTTGCATGCCCAGGCTGTGAGCTCCATCTACCACAGCGGGTGTGCAGGAGGCAGCTGATCGGTGTTTCACCCCCACATTGATTTTTTTTCTCTCTCTTTCCCTCTTCCATCCTCTCTAAAAATCAATAAAAATCTTAAAGAAAAATTCAAGAAGCTAGATAAGGACTTGCTTTATGTACCAACATCTGAATATGCACCTTGAGGACCTTCTTGGAAATACCACTTTTTCTAACCTGAATTCTTATGTTTCTGTGTGATTTCTGCTCCATTTTGCTTGCCAACTCACCCTCCATCCAGGGTTGCCTGGATATCAGGTGTTTGCATAACATGTGTATGTACTTTGAAATACATATTGTTGCTGAAATGAGAGGTGATAGCTGGAGAAGTCAGGAACGCAGGAGAGAAAGATCAGAGGATTTTAAATCTTTCAGGATTTCCAATTTTAAAATGATAAACGAAAAAAAGTACCCTAGCACTTTAAAAATGTTATTGAAAATCATGATGTATCTAAAATACAAGGGTGGAGTAAGGTAGGCTTACAGTTGTTACACCAATAAATGATACAATAATTATTAAATAATACAACAACAACAAATTGTTGTGCATACTCACAACTGTAAACCTACATTTGTCAGCCTCTATATGATAATGTCACACAGAAAATAACAGTTGTAGAGATAAAACTGAAAATAGAAAAATAATAAGAAACAGAAAAAATATATATTTTTGATGTCCAAAATAGTCTTAATTTTATCATCTCCAATAGGTGAAAAGGGTTTTTAATTAATAGGCCAAGATAGTAAATATCATATCACTACATAGTAACCTAAAGTAAAAAATTTTTTTTTAATTTATCTTTATTGTTGAAAGTGTTACAGATGTTCCTTTCCCCTTTCTCCCCATTGATCTCTTCCTCCCTGCACCTGCCCTTCCTAAACCTTCATCACACTATTGTCTGTGTCCATGGGCGATGTCTGTATGCATATAAGTTCCCTGGTTAATCACTCCACCCACCACCACCCCCTTCTGTTCATGCTTCTATGTCTCTGGATCTATTTTGTTCATCAGTTTATTTTGTTCATTAGATTCCACATATGAGTGAGATCATGTGATACTTACCTTTCTCTGACTGGCTTATCTCACTTAGCATCATGCTTTCCAGGTCCCTCCATGCTGTTTCAAAAGGAAAGAGAGCCTTCTTTTTTACAGCTGCATAGTATCTTCATAAAAGGAAGAACTTCCGATTAACTGCATAACCCTCACTTGCCTCTAATAAGTGGGCTTGATAGCTTCAAACCTGAGATATTTCTAATGTCTAGATTGTTTTTTCTATTTTATAAGTTATTTCCTTTTTCTCTCTTGTAAGAATTTCCACCACACACACACACACACACACCAAATAAAACGTGGAATTGAGCAACAGAATATTTCTTGGTGAAAATAATTATTTTATCCTAAAATTATAGAAAGATTAGTATTTTAAAAGATATGAAATTAAAGAGGAAATTTCAAGCACATAGAAAAGAAAAGCTATGTGTTAAATATAACTGAAGTTCTAATAATAAGCTACTGCAAATAATCAACTATCCTCTTGTAATAAAGCATATAAAATTAAAAGAATATAGCTCATTTTTTTTAATTTTTAAGTGTCCCATGTATCATCATTTCCATGAATTAGGGAAACACAATTGATCAGATAGCATAGAAATACCTTGGTGAGCCAAGACCAGTTATCTCAGTGGATAAAGCATTGGCCTGCGGACTGAAAAGTCCCAGGTTCGATTCTGGCCAAGGGCATGTATCTTGGTTGCGGGCACATTCCCAGTAAGGGGCGTGCAGGAAGTGGCTGGTCGATGTTTCTCTCTCATCAATGTTTCTAGCGCTCTATCCTTCTCCCTTCCTCTCTGTACAAAAGCAATAAAATATGTTAAAAAAAGAAAAGAAATGAAATACCTCGGTGACTTAGGTGGTTCACACTAGGCGACCTCACCTATCATTGCCCCAAATCAGGCTGTCAGCATCTCTCACCAAAATAACCTGTCCTGTTCTCCTAAAATTCATGCTCCAGAGTGAATAATTTAAAACTTAAATCTGATGGGAAGCAATATAAGAGGCACAAACTAGCCATGTAGCAGAATTAATAATGTGGCTGAACAGAGGGTGTAGATTCTTGATCTACACTCACATGCTATTAGGGAAAACCGAGGTTTCCTTTTCTTTTATTCATTGTAGCAACTCTCTCTGTGTTGATCAGTGATGAGCCCTTACTTACACCAAAGCCACAAATTCATTTCAAATCCATGCTAAAAGGCAGTTTTGACTTGTTGACAATTTTGATAAAGCATGGGGAATCAGAATATGTGTGTGTGTGTGTGTGTGTGTGCGCGCGCGTGCGCGTGAGTACGTGTGTGTTGGGGGGTGTGCTTTACAGCCCTATTTAAGCAAGCTATGTAACATTTATATACTATAGTTTCCTTATATGTAAAATAGAAACATTAACTCTACTTAGGCATTTTCAAATCACCGGCTAACTCTGAGACTTCATCTTGTACTAAAACATTAACTCTACTTAGGCATTTTCAAATCACCGGCTAACTCTGAGACTTCATCTTGTACTACTGCCACCCCCAACTCTCCCACTATGATATTCCTTTGAAAGTGATGATTTAGACAAAACTCTTTGTCATATAAGAATACCAAAGTCCACTTTAGACATGTATACATTAATTTCCCAAAGCCATAGCCTTATGTAATTTACAGATCAACCTATCTCTTAAATGGAAGAAACAAAGGTAGGGAAAAGAATTGGGAAGTTAAGTAACATATTTTATTTTTACCTCCAGGGAGCTGCTGTGGGCTGTGGTTCTGCTAATTGAATAAAGTATATAAGCTCTCAGAGATTGGCATGTGTTCAGCCGAGGATTCAAAATAGCTAGAACTCTTACAGCAGGAAGCTTTCTGAAAACAGACTTCATAGTTCCTCTTGGATTTTAGACAGTGCATATCATCCATTTCTAATAATTAAAATGCAGAACCTTATTCCTTTTGCTTGGGACAAATTCTATAATTTATTTTTCTTTCTTCTCCCCAAATTTCCACTCACACAGAAGTCAGCCTAGTAATGTTTTGTTTAATGTTGATGCTTAAAATCTACCATTGAACAGCATGTCATAATTAGTAAAGTGCTCTCATAAATACGTAATAGTCAATATTTTTACTGGTTCAATATTTTTTACAAGTTGTTCTAACAGTCCAGTGATGAAGAAATTATTCACATGATTTCTATTCTTCCACTTATAATTTCAAGCTCTGAGAATAATTATTGGATAAGTACACATACTAGTAAGAGCAGAACTATAACTTGAACACAGTTGTCTAGAAAAAAAAAAAACCCGCACTCTTTCCATTTCAGTAGTTGAATATTGGTAAATAATTTACTAATAAGGTCCTCTGAGTATTTCCCAGAGGTGTTCAGTCAAGACAGATGTTCAAGAACAGGTAAAAACACAGTATCAAAACAATCAGGATGGAGGAAAATAGTGAGGAAAGACCAATATTGGCTATGAGTAAGTCACAAAACCAACCAACCAACCACGAATACTCTTACAAGTTGAAACGTGAAATGTATAGCCTCAGGCATTTGTACAAGTAATAGATGTATCTATTTTTTACTACAATATGTCATTAGTCCAAGTCAGCATTAATTACAAGATACACAACCAAGAAAGAAAACAAAACACCTTGCCAATGAAACTATGATATGCTATTGATCATAAGATACTTTCAGATTTAAAAACAATTAAAAGGTAAAAAAAATAAAGGTGTGTCTTAGAATCAAGGAAATATCGTACTGGTAACTGCAGAGGGTATGGAAATTCTCAAAAATCAGTCATAATCCAACCTTCCTAGACAGTCAATAAGCATTTATTAAGTGCCTATGGATGGGCACGAAGAAGCAAAATGCATCATCTAGGGAAGAGGCTTAAGTGCTGCCTATGAAATATTAATCACTATCCTTCAGCTGCACAATGATGAGCACTGCTGAACAAAACAGGTCCACTTGTGCAAAAAGATGTCCACAGTACAAGTGCCAGGATGCCACAAGGTAGAGGAGGAAGGAGAAGAGGGAGGAGAAGGAGAGAGAGAAGAGGAGTCCAGAGGAGAAGCAGTAGAATGGGAGGCGGTATCTAATTTAAGCACAGGCCCCACTGAAATTTAAGAGTGGTCGGTATCTTATCCGCACCACATATGAACTTAGAAAATAGATGTGCTGTCCTGTGAAATGATGCTTTAAAACAGCAGCTTTGAAAAAGACTTCATAGATTTTTGCAACATCTGTAGTTCCATGTGTAATACTGAAGATTTTTTCCATTCCAGAGTATTTTTTTAAATTATGAAAATTGTTAGACAATTTTAATACCTCTTATATTAGAGCTAAATGTTAATTGGTTAAAGATTGGGCATTGCTTAGAAATTAAATGCTGTTATGGCCGGTTATCGACCTCCTTGATGACTTAAAACGTTTTAGAACTTGTGACTAAAATTAGAGTTGTTTGGACCCTAACCGGTTTGGCTCAGGGGATAGAGCATTGGCCTGTGGATTTAGGGGTCCCGGGTTTGATTCCGGTCAAGGTTGTGGGCACATATCTAGGAGGAGGTGGGCAGGAGGCAGCTGATTGATGTTTCTCTCTCATCCATGTTTCTAATTCTCTCTTCCTCCCCCTTTCTCTCTGTAAAAAATCAATAAAATGTATTTTTAAAAAGTTGTTTGGGCTGAAACTAATCCTCTAAATATTTTACTATGGCATTTTGTCATCCCAGAATCTGTGAGCTGAACTAGGAAAATGAAATTTTCTAATTATTTCTAATTAAAAACATTTCTGTTTCTGCAGTGAGAACTTAATAAATAAATTAATCTATAATGCAAAGTAATTGCTTTTGGAATCACTCAAATAAAAAAAAGATACTCAACCTTTTAGCCATGCATTACGTTCATGAATTTATTACTAATCTGAGAAATAATATCCCGCAACATCATTAAGCTTCGTGCCTAAGTGGTCAACTATATTATACATTCTGCTGTTGTCACACAGTTGCTTGTGATTTGAAGAAAAACTAACTTAGTAATGGTAATTACCTCTTTTGAAAGGAAGAAGTATAAATAAATAATAATGTAGAGCAATTTCATTTCTAAAAGTCAATAATGAATTCCATCTGCTGCATGCCATTAAAAGTCCAAAAAGGTACTTGCATGCCTTAGATCTTTTTATATCTTTATTCCTCCTATTTAAAAGTACAGGTAAATCCATCAGTAATGTTATTTTGATTTGTTTGACTCAAATAAAATCTATATTAATAAAAGTGTAATACGCTAACTAGACCAGACGTCCTTCCGGATGTCCTTCCAGACGAAGTTGCAACAGTGGGGGCCTAGCCAGAGGCTCCCAGCTGCTGATCGAGGCAGAGGCAGCCGCTGCTGTGTGTGTGTGGGGGGGGGGGGGGGCAAACCCCATGCACGAATTTCGTGCATTGGGCTTCTAGTGAACAATAAGACAAAAACCTCCTATCTCCTTCTCCATTTCTCTGGCGCTGACAGAACTTAAAAGAATAAAATGCAAAAGGAAAACAAAGACCAGTAAGCAAACTTTTAAGAGTGTGGCTAGGAGGCCAGTCTTTGAAACCCAGAGCACAGTGGCGAGAAAAGCATGCGTATGTGACTTACTCGATATCGTGACCCTAGTTGTGCACAAGTAAAGGGCAAGGAAAGACGATACGGAAACCTTATTGACTGATTTGCTGTGACCGAATGAGAAAAGTCACTACCGGCTGATCATCAATGTCCACTGGGACTTGAAAACAGACTCAAAATCTGAATCTATTTTGGGGAGTGCCCTCTCATTAAATCCCAGCAGCAGCAGCTACAGCAAATCATAGACAAATAACATCCATGCACAGAAAGCCTTTTTTTATATATATACCCTATATTTAATAAATATTTCAACAGAGTTGCTCTTTCCCGACTATCCCCCCACCAAACATTGCCTTTCTGGAGGGAGCAGCCAACAGATCCAGATAGTTGATCCGGATTTTGAAAAACAGGACATAAAGTCAGCCTTACCTGACTCTCTGAAATGCCTTGTTTCAAGCTGAGAGCACTTAACACCTACCTCTGTGCGGGCAGAACATTGCTGAGCTGCTCCCCTCAGAATCCCAGCCGGGAATATGCCACCCTCAGGAGAGAAGACGGGACTTTGGTCCCCGCGCTTCCCTGGGAAACACACTTCCTTTCTGGGCGGGAGGCTGGGCCTGACCTCTGGTGGCAGGCGGGGTGCGACTCTCAGAGGCTGCTGTTTCTGTGCCGGTGCCTGCCTCCTGACTCCGGGCTTCCTCTTGGCTCGCTGAGCCCTCTGGAAGCAGTGCCAGCGCGCTCCACACCATCTGCTGCTAGGTTGTCCCTATACATTTACCACGAGGTGAGATACCACCACTCAGTATCTAACTTGGGCACAGTTTCTTATTGTGAAGTGTATCTATGGCACCGCCCCTTTCAACAAATCTCTTTTATTTACTCCTTATAGCAGTGGCAGGCAGTAGCCTTGATAAGGCTGGGTATTTTATAAGTGTTGTACCTTTACAGATATTTAAATGCTGCTAGTTCATTGTCCAAACACAAGTTCGATTCCATTCCCTGCCCCGACGCCCCGTGCCCAAACCTTCAACCGCATCGTCATAATATAGTACATATTACTTTGCATTATGCTTATTTCTTTCAGTATTTTTTTCCCAGTGAGGACAAAGAATTCACCACAACACACATCACAGTAACTGAATGAATGGGCAAGAGTCATAATTACTCTCTCCTTCCTATTTGGTCTTACTCGCTCTTCTTAAAAAAATTGATTTTGAGATTGAAAAAGCAAGGTAAGAGGGAGAGAGAATCATCAATGTGAGAGAGATATATCGATAGTTTGCCTCTTGCACATGCTCCACTGGGGACAGAACCTGCAACCTTTCGGTATACGGAGCGACGCTCCAACAACTGAACCCCACCAGCCAGGGCTTGGCCCCACTCTCAGTCCACATTCCGGGTCAGCCCTCTGAAAGCAAAGGGCGTGATTGACAGCGTGGCTCCATCTGACTCTGCTCATCTCCTTAAACTTCGGTCCTCGAGAAGATGTTGGTGGAGGTTCCCCATTTATCCTCTCCTGTCGTCACATTTTTATGAAACCCTCCAGAGGCAGCTCACTGAGACATTATAATACTGTATTTTGTTGGTGTGGGGGGATGGGGGAGAGATCACCATCATGGGGCAGAGAAAATGTCAAATCAGTTGGTAAAAATCCCTTCCAAGTCCAAGGTCTACCTGATGCCAAAATGGGGGTGAGGGTTGTTTCTAATGCAAGTGAAAAATATATACAAGTCACGAAAAATGTGTGCAGGTAGTACATTGTAAGGAACTGACAATAATTGTAAAGAAAACAGTCACATTACTGTCAGTTCATGGTACTGTACGTAATAATAATGATCCCAAGGTTTTGCATGCTGTACGGAACTGATGGCCTTGTCCAAGTTCTGACAGCTCTATTATAAGCTACTCATCGACTAGTAAAGTACCTGACCAAGCCAACCTGTTTTCAGAGAGAAATGGTATAAGTTGGCAGGATGATTCATTCTCTCAATTCAAAAATGTATGATCTCTAATCTCTATGGAGCTATGTTTGTATCAACTACGAATTCTTCATTTGGCTCCGTTAAGAGTTCAGCAGAATTCCCTGTGAATGCCGTTACGTAAATAAGACAGGCTATGTCAAATTTCTAGTAATGTTCCCGACACATTAAATGATGAGGTATTTGATAGATGTTATTTTCCACTCTTTTCTTTAATGGCGCGATTGGCTTATTCCAGTCCTAGATACCGTTCCACTACTTTAAAGTAATGACAGTGCCTTCCAAATATGTAACGCTTTACATTTACAAAACGCTTCAACTATTATTTTCATATTATGAACATAAACATCCTGGGAGATACTGTTTATTCTCAAAGTTTTGCTGAGTTAGCTCTGTGTAGAAAATTAATGAGAGGCTGTTTCCTTGCAGTTTTCTATGTTGAGAAAAAAGAAAGGGCAGAAGTGTTTTTGGGATGCTCTGATGTTCATCTTCACATAACTTATAGCAGGGCTGCAGACTCTGAGGAAACGGCAGAAGACAGAAGGCAAGAATGAGTTGGCTCTATATATTTTTTTTTTATAAAGCAAGACTTTGTATTAGAAGAAACGCACACACAAGAAGATTTTATATATAAAAAAAATAATGGTTTCCAACCTCTGCAGAAAATACAAAAGGAGAATTTTACATATTTACATCTCAAGTAGGTGGTGATGTTATTGGCATTGTGTTTGAATCTGAAAGAGAGCTATACACACATATCCACACACATACTCATATCAAACACTCTTGTGAATTTGTCATGTGCAGGTACCTACAGAAGCAAATATTTCTCTCTCTAGATGTGCCATATCTACGCAGACATATACTTCCCAATATCTTGTCATTTACTCCTTGCTGCTCTCCTTAGAAATCGGATGGAAGCTAGACTTGAATCACTCAGCTAAAGAGAACTTTTCATTGTGCTTAGTGCCGTCCATCAGGCATCTGATGAACACAGTTTCCAGTGAAGAAACACTGGCTCTTGGGTGTTGCTTCCTCTTCGCTGTTCATCAGCTTTGGGATCCAGGTACCTAAGAAGCTCTAATATAAAAAATATTTTTAATGCTGTGATCAACAGTGCCACTGTTTTCTCATCTCCTCTAGTTTTTATTTTATTTATATATTTTATTGATTTTTTTACAGAGAAGAAGGGAGAGGGATAGAGAGTTAGAAACATTGATGAGAGAGAGACATCGATCAGTTGCCTTCTGCACACCCTCTACAGGGGATGTGCCCGCAACCAGGATACATGCCCTTGATCCGAATCGAATCTGGGACCTTTCAGTCCGCAGGCCGATGCTCTCTCCACTAAGCCAAACCGGTTTCAGCTCTAGTTTTTATTTTATATCGTTCTAGTTTCTTTTTATTCATTTTCCTAGTTTACTTCTTGATTTACTTTCCTTATACACAAGATATAGACTGACCAACTTATAATCATGTAAGTCATTGTCCTGTTTTTTTTTTTTTTTAAGTATTTATTTTGGTAAAAAAAACTTAACCTGACATATATCCTCCTAAGAAATTTTAAGTGCACAATACATTATTGTTCACTGTGATTATGTGACTTTAAATGTTTACATTTGTTGGTTTTTATGAAGAGGATAAGTCTGTTTAATTACATAATTAGAGCTTGTTTGAATGCCAATTTTTTTAAAATGGTAAGGATAAGATCCTTTGCTAAAGAAAAATTTATGATCCAAAAATCTTTTCAAGACTTGGGTAATTTTGAAATCATATGACCTCAGCTATTTATAGATGTTAATTGTTGGCAAGTAGAAATATAAAAGTATTTTTGCTAATATCACATTAGAATGCCAAGGATACAGTCTTAACCTGAGATGTAACTTTCACTTGTAATGTGAACCCTTATCAAAATGCACCAGAAAGAACATTTTTTCCTCTTAAATGAGGTGCCAAATGGGAAATAAATGTGGTCCTGATGCTGAGGGGTAAATGGTGTCAGTTCTGAAGTAAGGGGAACAGGTGCAAGGGAAGACAAGAGTCACATCTAGTTTCTTTACAAGAAAAGTTGCTTGCCAAATATTTAACTAATTTTGCTTTTGAACAGAGAGGGTGTTTTAAGAGCAATCTTTAAAAGAAAATTTGAGCTCTGGCTGGTTTGGCTCAGTGGATAAAGCATCAGCCTGCAGACTGGTTCCAGGGCCACATGCCTGGGTTGTGGGCTCGATCCCCAATGGGGGGCGTGCAGGAGGCAGCTGATCAATAATTCTCTCTCATCATTGATGTTTCTATTTCTCTCTCCTTCTCCTTTCCTCTCTGAAATCAATAAAGAAATATATTTAAAAAAATAAAATTTGAACTACTTATAGTAGCAATTATTTGCTAGCTATAAGGTGTTTCAAGTGAGTTAAGCTTCCTAGAAAATGCATACTTCACAACATTCCTGTAAGCTCTGCCTGTATAAGGGCGCTTTCACTAAACCCAATCAGATAGCATGCAACACATGTTAATGTTGTTTCCTGAGCAACTGGGTGTCTGAGGCAGGCCTGTGCTAAGCACTGGGCTTACAGTGGTGATTCAACCATCTGATATCCACAGCCCTTTTTATTTTCTCCTCTTTCTCCTTGTGAACATACTTTCTGACTAAAGAAAAAGTCCCTTAAAGTCCTGTGTTTTTCCTTTGGGAAAGATGCCTCCTAGTGAGCAGGGAGCGTGTTTCCCACCCTCTTCTTCCTTCCTGTTAAGAGCCCACAAATCCATACCTATCAACAAGTGAATCTAAAAATCAAGTGAATAAACAATCCAATGAACAGAATAAACTGGTAAATATAATAGAATTAGGGGAATAGAAAGGGAATGGACTAACAATTCTCAGGGGAGAGGGGGTATGAGGGGTATGGGAAGAGATTGGACAAAAATCTTACACCTATGAGTGAGGACAGCGGTGGGGGTAAGGGCATGGGGTGGGGGGTGGGGGAATCAGGTAGAGGGGAGCTATGGTGGGGGAGAGGAACATCTGTAATAAACTAAAGAATAAAGATTTATTAAAAAATAAAATTAAAAAAAGAAATTTCAAACAAACAAACAAAACAAAAACTCTGTGGTACAAAAAAACAAAACAAAACAAAAAACTCCCAGTAATAAAAAAGAGTCCTCAGTAATCTGCACTCAGCAGTCAGCTCCCTCCTGCTTTCTCTGGGCTGTTTAAGGCAGCATTGCACAGCAAAGAGCAGTTAACATTTCTGTTCCTCCACTTTACAATCACCAGGCCAGATGAGAATTATTGAACTCGATGCCTCTCAGTATTCCCATCAGTGAAAATAGGATTTTAATACTTTCTACTGCATGGGCTGCTATGAGGGTTAAATAATTTAATACAAACAAGGCACTTAGAAGAGTAGTTGGCATGCAATAAGTGCTTAATACCAGTTTTTTAATCATTATGGAGAGAGAGCTATAAAAGTATGTGTAGGTATTTCACACAGTGCTTGCCACGTTAAAACAACATTCTTTATAACATAGAAATTTATTAGGACAAAATCTTTAAAACAAAGCTTTTCTTAACTATCTGATTTAGAAAATTTCAAATTGTCATAAGAGAAGAAATGCATAAAGGAAATAAGGAGAAAAAAACAACAACCCTCAGATCATAATGAGGAATTAATTTTAAGCTTGATTTCAAGTGCCTGTAATAAAGTATACCAAAGAAAATAAATGGTTAAACACATAAGTTATATAGTATATGAAAATTATTATACCCTGCGAGATAGGTAATGTTAACTATGTGATTAAAATATTTGTAACAATCAATAGTGCTTTAGAGACTACCTAATAATGTAAAGTTTTAACTTTTTATTTTATGAATTATTATGATTATTAGTCATCAAATTTCCCTGGATATGAATTATGTGTCATATATACACTGTTTTCATTTCCATATGATTCTCCTTTCCATTCCCCCTTATTAATTTGTATTGATTTCACACAAACTTGAAAGAGTATGTTTATCAGGAAAACATTTATTTTCAACAAAAGGAGATAATATTTAAGATTATGGGCATTGAGAAGGGGAAACAACAAAAATCAAATAGTATAAAAGAAAAAATGATGAAGTGATAAGATGCAGATTAATAAGAAAAGAAAATGGAATAGATATCATTTTAGAAGATAATTCAAGGTGTTTCTGTCATATAGGCCAATCTTGGAAACAAGTCACTTCTCTTGAAAAAAATAGAATGGCCTTTTATTTTTAGCAGGTTTTTATCATACAGAGGTATATAAATTAAAATCATGTAACATTTGGTCTATTAAGACATGTGGCTGGAAACTGATGTAAAAATCAGAATTCATTATTGTATTTTATTTGTTAAGTGATGTTAATACATCACTTATAGTAACAAAAGTCACAGCTATAGTCCAAAAGCAAAAATACTCTCCATCACTATCCAATGGCTGGGAAAAAGCCTAGGTTTTGGCTAAGCTAATGTTGGAACAGTCAGGAAAGAATGCAGATGGGAAACGGCAAAGGAAAGAGATTGGAGATGTCCAAGCTGTTAGTTCATGTGAGACCAAGGTTTTGCTCTACCTGTTGCTGTCTTTCTGACCTCACCCTCCCAGTTCCACAGGTTCTGTCCCATTTGGGCTCATCGATGCTCAGGGCAAAATCTCTGCACCAAAGAGGCTCTTTTTCCATTGTCTTCAGATCCCAATATCCCTTATTCCCCATAACATTCAGTCCAGGTTGTGTTCTCAGGCTAAGTCCAAAAATCATGAGTACAACTGACATCAACACCCAGCCTCCATTAGCGCTGGCAGAGCGGATTCACTGCGCACTCTCACAGGAAGCGGCCCTCCGAACTTTCCATCGTCACCCTCTTGCTCACGGAGCCTAAGTCCTGCAGGCCTCTTTGCTGTTCTTGGAACACACCAAGCATGTTCCTGTCCTCAGTCCTTTGCACGTTCAGTTCCGTTTTTTTTATTGTGTTCTTCCTCAGACACTGGCCTGACTTTGTTCTGTCATTTATTTAAGTTCCTCTTCAAACACTTTTTCCTTCCTTGGAGAGGTCTTCCCTGATGATAGTATTTAAGGAAGCACCCTCTTACCTAGTTTTGTTCATAACACGTAACGTATCAACTGATATTATACATTTACATGTTTGTGAATAGTCACCTCTACCATAGTTTAAGCTCTAAAGATGTTCTTGTATCCAAAACACTGGGATATTGTAGGAAACAATATAGAGGGCATCATTATTATTATTTTTTTTTTGAGATCCTGAATATCTGTTCAATGACCAACCAGAAGTTGCTGGTCATATAACATATATAAAAGTTTTTGAATATTTATAGAAAACCTTAATAACTAGATGAATGTATACATTACATACTTTATGCTACTTTTAAAAATGTATTCAAATTAACCCTATTCTTTTATTTATTTAAACATTTTAATTTATTGATTTGAGAAAGTGAGCAGGGAGGGAGGAAGACAGAGGAAAAAAAAGAGAGAGAGAGAGAGAGAGAGAGAGAGAGAGAGAGAGAGATATCAATTTATTTTTTTCCATTTATTTATACATTCACTGGTTGACTGTTGCATGTGACCTGACTAGGGATCAAACCCACAACCTTGGTATATTAAGATGATGCTCTAATCAACTGAGCTGTCAAACCAGGGCTCTCATTATTTTATTTTAAATTTGCTTCAAATTACTTGATTAGACTTGGGTTGCCATGGACATTTCCTAAAGGAATGTTGCCTAAGTTGAGATTTAAAGGAAGACTAAGTCTGGCAAATAGGATTATGTATTGAAAAGTAGTGGGAGCAGGGAAAAGTGCTCAAGGCAGAGAGGCTCATAAGCAAAGGCCTTCAACAGAAAGAAGTCCAATGTGGTGCAGAATTCTATAAGAGAAGATGAATTAGGGTAGTGAGAAAGGAGAGATGTGAGATCAGAGAAATAAATAAGAGCCAGGACCTTCACGTGCCTTGTAAATTATACTGAGGATTTGGATTTCAACCTAAGGGTAATAGGGAGACAGATCATTGAAGGAAACTAGGGTTTAAAGGGGGCCAGCATCAAACCAATTGTGGGGTTAGTTTTGAAATAACTGTGTGATACCCTATTGAATATGTGTAGTAAGCAGTTGAATTTATGGGTCTAGAGTTTATAATAATCTTCATAGTTGGAAAGTTAGATTCAAGCATCATCTCTTCATAGATGTGAATTAAGATTGCTTAGGATGAACATAAGCTCATATATTCTTCACCTAGATTCAACTATCATTAATATTTTATGCCATTTGTTTTATATTTTCTCTTTCTCTCTCTGTCATACACACACACAAATACACACTACACACACAATGTGTGTATTTGCTAAAACATTTGAGGGTAAGTTACATGTATCATGGCCCTTTGCCCCTAAATACTGAAGGGTATACTCCTCTGAATATGGATATTCTTGCACAGAACTACAATGCAATTTTCAATGTTAGTCAATTTCTTCTGCTATGTCTAGCTTTCACAATTACACAAAAATATAAGCACTATGTTTAGTAGTTGATTTTGTTTGCATTATCCTTCCTATAAAAGAAGTAATAAAGTTTGAAAAGCTATCCTATCTAATAAAAGAGAAACATAGAAATTGACCACACCTCCACTATGCCCACAAGTCACACGCACCAGCCAATCAGGAGCGTGTAGGCAAATTAACCCAAACAAGATGGTGGTTAATTTGCATATCCAGGCACAGCAAAGACTACAGACAGTGTAGAAGGAAGCCAAGCACTGCAGAAGGGAGCAAAGCTGCGGAGAAGCAAGTGAGGTGGCGGAGATGGGAGGGAAGCAGGTGTGGGTGACG
>PVJN01019590.1:0-37186 GCA_004026805.1 Lasiurus borealis
CCAAGTTTCTTTTATGTTGGCTCCAGCCCTGCTGAGCACTCTACCTACATCAGCCGAGTGCCGCCTTCCCAACCAAAGGAAGGAGGAAGCAGCTAATTAAGTTTCTGAGACAGTGGTACTATCAAAGAAATAATAATCCTGGCTAAAAATGCTTATGATTGTTGGCATCTGAAAAGGACCTTGGGCCTCCAATCCAAAGACTACATATATCACCTCAGCAGATGCTGGTCTATTCTGACTATCCAATCAATACATGTGAGCGATATGGGAGTGGAAGGTACTTCCCTGCTCAGCTTTTTTTTTTTTTTTAATATTTTTTTATTGATTTTTTACAGAGATGAAGGGAGAGGAATAGAGAGTTAGAAACATGGATGAGAGAGACATCGATCAGCCGCCTCCTGCATGCCCCCTACTGGGGATGTGCCCGCAACCAAGATACATGCCCTTGACCGGAATCGAACCTGGGCTCTATCCACTGAGCCAAACCGGTTTTGGCCCTGCTCAGCTTTAAGAATATAATTTTTCTATTCCTAAATTGAGGGTGAGTGTGTGTGTGTGTGTGTGTGTGTGTGTGTGTGTGTGTGTCTAAGATGGTTGAGTATATGTATTATATGTGCATATATATGTACATTATGAGTAGGGAAAATTATCAAATGCATTCCTTTTAATAATTCTAACAACAAAAAATGGGTACCAAGTAAATAAAAGTCTTTTTGAATTTTTAAAATTTTAGTGTATGCTGTTTTAATCCTAGTGTTTTCACTCTCACAAATTGAAATTTCATTCTGCTTGGAGTTAATGAATGTGTTGGTTTGGACTGATAATTTGCTGTACAGATTTGAGATGATCCTACCAAACATTGAGTAATGAATGCCAGTGGCACTATAGTTACCAAACTGTATGCAGAAATGGTAAGCCATTCTGTGTGGCAAATAAATATGCCAGTCTTTTATTTGAAAAGGAGTATTTCATAAGTACAGGGAAAAAAATCATTAGACTAGAACCCAGTTCAATTTCTGAAAGCTTTCTGAGATGTGGGTCAGCCGGTTTCTTAGAAGATAACAGTACTCACCACTTCTCAGGCGGCCATCTCTCTGACCCCAGCGATGGACACCCTGATGAAAGAGCTGAATCAAGGGAGGCTGCTCTGATTGTGTGTCACTTTAGTCTCACATTGGAATATGAATGACAAATGAATTTGCACTAATGATATTTTTTAGTGTAACTTTATATACTTTTCTTTTTTTTCAAATATATTTTATGGAATTTTACAGAGAGGAAGAGAAAGGGATAGAGAGTTAGAAACACTGATGAGAGAGAAACATCGATCAGCTGCCTCCTGCACATTCCTCAGTGGGGATATGCCCACAACCAAGGTACATGCTCTTGACTGGAATCAAACCTGGAACCCTTCAGTCTGCAGGCAGACACTCTATCCACTGAGCCAAACCAGTTAGGGCACTTTACATACTTTTCATTGAATACTTTATTGATTTGTCACCCTGTTAACAGCTTGAATTGACTTAAGGAAAATAAAATGAGTACATTTGTATTTTTGCTTGGGAGTAAAGAAATAAAGAAAATGGGTGGTTTTATAAGGAACAATTACCAATATGTAAGTTAATATTAATACTTTGTAAACTAATATGTAATTTAGTATCTAACTTTTATTTTATTTTATTATTTTTTTTGTTAATTCACACCTGAAGATATTTTTTCCCTTGTTTTTTAGAGAGAGTGGAAGAGAGGGATAGAGGGGGAAAGGAAGAGGAAGAGAGAGAGAGAGAGAGAGAGAGAGAGAGAGAGAGAGAGAGAGAGAAAGAGAGAAGTAATGAGAGATATATCAATTGGTTGCCTTCTGTACACACCCCCATTGGGGCTGAGGGTCGAACCTGCAATCCAAGTATATACCCTTGACTGGGAATCAAACCCATGACCCTTTCGTTTGCAGGCTGATGCTCTACCCATTGAGCAACACCAGCTAGGGCAGTTTGCACTTTTAAAACTAAGAAATAACTGATCAACTTTATAGAACTGATAAACTTAGTGTAACTAGGCCATTAAACTGTCAGTGTTCGTACTTCTTGGTTTTAGAGTGTGATATACTGCAAATAATGAATTATGTGGGGAAATGAATTCAAGCTGACAGCTGCTGGGGCACAGAAGCAGGTGCAGCACTGCTAGCTTTACCCAGATGCTGGAGGCCAGGATAACATATTCAGGCAAGTAGGCAGAGGATGCTGTTTTTGACTGTACTCCTTTAAGTTCTACAAACAGTTAAGAAAACAAGTAGACTTGCTGAGACTCTTTGGAATGAATGCTAGCAACTCACTTATATAGTTAAAAGAGACATTTATTTGCTTGACTATCAATATCATCTACAGTATGTTATACTTTGAAATGGCTAATTGTTGAGGAAAATATTATATTATATTATATTATATTATATTATATTATATTATATTATATTGTATTAGTGATTGAACATACACTACTCAAAAAAATTCAAACTTTCTCTTTTAAGTTAGAGGCATTTTATATTTAGTTTCAAGAGAAGCAATGAGGTGAGTGAGAGGGGGAGGGTTAAGAGCACTGACTTGGAAGTTGAAAAACCTAAGTACTGGCCCTGGAGCATCTAAGCAGCAGAGTGAACTTCAGCGAGGTCACTCACTAGTCTCTGAATCTGTTTACTCTGCTGAACACTAGAGAATCTCTAAGTACTTTCAAAATCTAATGCCTATGGTCAGGATCTAATGGCCATGATTCTGAGATAAATACCCTCATCCCGCATTCTTCTTCCAACATACACTCTAATTACTCAAGGGATAACATCTGCCCCACTGGAGTTTGACTGCAACTGTAGATTCCAGGCACCATGCTTTCAGCCCAACACCAGAATCTAGGCACCATCCTCTGATTCCCACTCCTCTCCTTTCCTCGTTTACATTTTACTAGGTCAGTGGTCAGCAAACTCATTAGTCAACAGAGCCTAATATCAACAGTACAACAATAAATTTCTTTTGAAAACCAAAATTTTTAAGTTTAAACTTCTTCTAATGCCACTTCTTTAAAATAGACTCGCCCGGGCCATGGTATTTTGTGGAAGAGCCACACTCAAGGGGCCAAAGAGCCATATGTGGCTTGCGAGCTGCAGTTTGCGGAACATGGTACTAGGTTATGGCTAATAAAGCTTTAGATAAACGAGTCAGTAAATCACAATAACTTTCCCTGAGGTGGCTATGGATGCATTCAGGCCTACTTTTACAAACCTGCAAAGCCTTAAAGGAAAATTACATGCATGTATACTTTAAGTTTTGGCCAGTGTGGCTCAGTTGTTTGTCAGACCATGCACCGAAAGGTCGCTGGTCTGATTCCTGGTCAAGGCACATGCCAGGTTATGGGTTTGATCCCCAGGCAGGGTGCATGCAGGAGGCAACCAATCAATGTTTCTCACATCTCTCGTCCTCTTTCCATAAAAACCAATAAAAGCATATTTAAAATAAATTAATTAGTTAATAATAGAGTTCTTTGTAAATGGAACCTGACTTTGATGGCTAAAATTGCCTTAATGATTTTCTATTAAGGGTGAGTGAAAGGCAATATCCTACAGCCCCCTTTGTCACTATTTCATTTTAAAAACATATTAAATAAGTAGTTTAGCAATATTATATTGATAATTAGTTGAATTACCAAATATAGGTAAAGTGCTTTTACATAATATTTACATGATTTTATAAATACAGTTTTCCTGTGGTTACCTTATTTATTGGATTTTTCCCTTCCATCCAACTGTGAGAAAAAGCTTTGCTTACAAGAACACTTTACAGAAGTTTCCATTTTGTCTCTGAGTAGGAGGTTGCTATTTATAGGATATAAAAAATTGTAGACAGATTTTAGTTTTAAAACTAAGGGAAAATCATAGTGGTGATACCACAAATGAATTTGAATAGAAGTGGGGCACTTCTTTGGTTTTTATATAACTGGAAGAAAAAATTCCAGTCTCCCATATTCTCAACCCCTAGGGACTGAATCTTTGAGGAGAGGAACATGTTTTTCTAACCCTTCCCTTATGCTAACAGGGTCTGGTAGGTGGTTAAATTCTTCCTACAAATTTTATATAGGAAATATTCTAGAAAAAAAATGTAACTGCAAAATATTTTATTACTAAACCTGCCAACCAGAGGCAGGTGGCACTTTTGACGAGGAAGTATCTTTAGTTTTTTCTGCCTGTAGGTATATAGACCATAAAAGTTTCAAATGGCAAAATAAAAGGAGACTACTCTAAAAGTAGAACACTGACAACTGTGCAAAGTAACTGGAAGAATGAGGCCCTTCGAGAGAATGCGCTGCCAGCGAGAAATGTCTGGAGGTGGGAATGGCCCAGGGAGTGTTAAGTGCAACTCAAATATGTTCCCATACACTCAGATGCAGAATCACTAAACCCATTCTTCCCATTTGGGATGGTGGAGTGGGAGGCTTCCTTTTCCTCTTGAAGTCGTGTCAGATACTCTCACTGACTTACTTGGTCAATGTTGAGAATAGTCATCATTCAACCTTGCTTGGCCCATTCAAAGGATGGTGGCTGCCTCCTTTATACCAGGCTTAGTACAGGTATCTTATGTCATGGTTCTTGATATGGGTTGAGTTGCATATCTTACCAACATTGTCTCTCCCCCAAAAGGTATGTTGAGGTCCTAATCCCTGGTATCTCCAAATGTGACCTTATTTGGAGAGAGGGTCATTGCAGATTAATTCATTAAGATGAAGTAATATGGAGTAGGGTGAGCTCTAATACAATGTGACTGGTGTTTTTAGAAGATGGTGAAAACATACACACAGTAAAAATGCCATGGGTCTGTGAAGGCAGAGATTAGAGTTGTGTTCTGCAAAGCAAGGAATACCAAAGACTACTGGCATTCCACTAGAAGAGGGAGAGGTAAGGAAGGAATCTTTCTACAAGTTTCAGAGGGAGTCTGGCTCTACTGACATCTTGATTTTAGACTTCTATCCTCAGGAACTGTGAGAAAATAAATTGCTGTTGTTTTTAATATATTTTTATTGATTTCAGAGAGGAAGTAAGGGGAAGAGAGAGAGAGAGAAGCATTAATGATGAGAGAGAATCATTGATTGCTGCCTCCTACATGCCCCCTTCTGGGGATCGAGCCCACAACTCAAGCATGTGCCCTGACCAGTAATCAAAACATGACCTCTGGGTTCAACCACTAAGACTTGCTGGCTGGGCTAAATTCCTGTTGTTTTAAACCATCCACTTTGTAATACTTCTTTATGGCAGCCCTAAAAAAGTAATACAAAAATTAGAATGAAATATAAAACTATAAAAGCAAATGCTAAACTACAGCTTTCAAGGCTGTGGCTCTTAACATTTAGTCTGTAGGTACCTCTAACCCCACCCTCTCAGAGGATGTTGTCTGAGGTGGGGTACAAATGGGCCACAGTCCCCCCTCTTTAAGACAAAGCCTGGGCCTTCCTCTCTCTGTTTACTCTCCTCAAAGGACATGAATCACAATAGCTATTTACTTCTCTGATGGAGTACGACTTAAAATGAACCTGGACCTTAAAAACACAATACTTCCTGGGTTGGTGGAAGAGACAGAAATTATTCTTCCTCAGTGAGGCTACCATAATGAAAGGAAAGCAGTAATGTGAGAAAAAAAGCACAGTGGATTTTTTTTCTGTTAATCACTTATCACGTTAGTGTGCAGTAGCTCATGTTCTGTGCTGAACCTTTAGTGAGAGCCTGCCATGAGCAACAGCGGGTGTAAGAGACACAGAGGTTCAGCGACATATACAGCACTGCGCCAGCAACATCACCACCTCAGCGAGAGGAGGCAGGGCGGATGGTGGTTTATGCAGGGATGTGAGCAGCAGAGGGACACTGAGTAGATGAGTGAGAAGGAAGCTACCTTTGCAGTGAGGACTAGCTCACATGCTACCTTTGACAAACCTCTTTTCCCAAACATGCTACTGCAAGAAGGAGGCTTTCCTGGGTTACAGTTACATTTAAAGCTAGACAAGGGACTACCTGAAGATTGTATGCTGCCTAATTGGAAATAGAGATTTAAGGAACAGCACACGCCTCAAAAAATTTGATAGACACTTTTCCAAAGGAAAATAAATGGAAATATACAAAAAAAATGTATAAGAACTCAACGAATAATAATATTTTTCCAGTCTTAAGTTATAAGTCATAAAATATTTCAGAGGGGAGAAGAAAACTTCAGGGGATAAATGAAATAAAATTAACTGTTGATAAATATTGATAATTGTTAAACTTGGGTGTTAGGTACATATAGACACATTATATTCTTTCTGCCTTTGTGTATTTTGAAAATTTCCATAATAAAAGCTTCAGCAACAACGAAGATGTTATGTTTGATCTCTTTCCACAGAGATTGCTTAATGCCTAGTAGCAATGAATATATCAAAAGTAATTAACACATTGCTGAGACCGGTTTGGCTCAGTGGATAGAGAGTCCGCCTGCGGACTGAAGGGTCCTGGGTTCGATTCTGGTCGGGGGCATGTACCTTGCTTGTGGGCCCGTATCCACCGTGGGGCATGCAGGAGGCGGCTGCTCGATGTCTCTCTCTCATTGATGTTTCTGACTTTCTGTCTCTCTCCCTTCCTCTCTGTAAAAAAAAAAATCAATAAAATATATTTTTAAAAAAGTAATTAACACATTGTAATGAGTTGCGCATGTTAAAGTGTACCTTAATACCTTAAAAGGTGACAAGTGTGCATCTAGAGGGCCATTTGGGAGTGATTCTAATGTGAACAATATTATAAAGTGTAGTGGGGAAAAGAAAGTTTTCTGAGGGCTTAAATTAAATCATGATATGTAGGTGTTAAACTGGTTCTGAGTGTATCCTAAGAAATATCTAGTTATTCACATTTTGAGGGGGGGAATGGGTAATATATTTCATTACAGAAATAGCAATGACATTTCATGCCTAAGCATCTTCCTAGTGACTGACCCTGGTGTGGTGACAAGGCCTACTTGCGTGCCTGCAGTGGGAATGGTGCGTGGGGGTGGTGAGGCTTGGCAGGAAACCAGCAGCTGCTCGTCCCGCCCCCCTGGTGATCATCTAAGTCAGACTGCTATGTGCCAGAAGAGGAGCTTTGCTTTGGCAGAGTGTCTGAAAGTATCAGCATTGTTTTCCTCTGAAACTACTTACATCTTTCACATTTTAATTATTCTAAATTTTAGAAACTATCTGAACATGGTGAAGAGTCTTTATTCTGTTATTTTGGCACTTGCTGTACTTATATATTGAACCCCATTTCTAGTAAGTTCTTTTTATATTTCTTAGTAACAATAATTGCAAAAATGCAAAAAATAATATGGTTAGTTTAAGTGAATTTAATGGTTATGAAAAATAAGTGGGGTCAGCCTTCCATAGCCTGGAATTCTTGGTTTCATTTACCGAGAATGAGGGTAACTATCTCATGGCTCAGCCTGTGCCTTCATAAAAATAACGTTAATGTCAGGACCAGTCTCAGACATTTTGAGACCAAGTTTGTTAATGGCTTGGATTCCTCCTCTCTGCTTGGCACTCCTCAATCAGCACATTAGCTTAACCTGTCCCAACCTCAGCTTCCTTAACCACTACCTACCATTTAAAATCACCTGTCCCTACAGCTTACATGGAAATTTTTGCTACTTTCTCTTGCTAACATTAGATGCCAAATATTTTAGTATTTTGGGTGGTTTTAAAAATAATGCATTTATATTTAATAAATCAATTCCTAAAAAATATGGGGCATTTTTACAGCAATTTAAAGTTTTAAAAAGGCTTCTCATTATATTTTCTAAGTTAAAGCAAACAGTAGTATATATTTAAATATTTTGGAATGACTTAAGATTATTTTAACTTCACCTGGGGGACTCAGCTGGCCCAATTTCAGAATACTGGGCCAAGTAAACTTTATTAGAGAGGACAGTCTTAGAAGAAATTGGATCCACCTTCTGGGCAGAGAAGATGGCCAAGCTGTATGCTCAGTGAAGGTCCGTCAGTCCAGCAGGCTTAATGCAGCATAGATGTTATCACAAAAATAGTAGGTGGGAGCTCACACATGTGTGGTTCCATAGGGAAGAGAGATACGCTGCAAAGTAACAGAAGTGATGTTATATGCAGACAGAACATGGCAAAAAGGAATTCAAGATCAGTAACTAAACTTTGTTGTTGATCGGAGGGCTTTGTTTCTCTTAAGAGAGACAATGGTAAGAGTTTGGCAGAGCCAGTCTCAGAGGGGTTTTGTGTTTAAATAATCAAAACAAGGATCCAGTTATCCAAATTGCAAGGTCTTAAATCCAGTCCAGTCATTGATCTGCAATTCAAGGCCAATGCCCTAGTAATAGCAGCTTGAATAGTGTATCTGATTTCTATTGCATCATATGAAATTATGACAAACTTAGTGGCTTAAAACAACACACATTTATTATTCACAGCTTCCTTGAATGAGGAGTTTGGGCATCAGTTAGTTGTGTCTTTGGCTCAGGGTTTCACTAGGTTGAAATCAAGGTTTTGGCTGGATCTGGGGTCTCTTTGGAGGCGCAGAATCCTCCTCCAACCTCTTTCAGGTATTCGGCAGAATTCAGAGCCTCATGGCTATAGGACTGAGGGACCTGTTTTCTTGCTGTCAGTCAGGGTCGCTATCAGCTGCTAAAGGCTGCCTTCAGTTCCTAGCCAATGACACTCTCATAACATGGCATCTTACTTCTTCAAAGCCAGCAGGAGAATCTTCCTCCAAGTTGGCTACAGTGGATCCTTGTAAAGGTAACATGACCCCTGGAATGACTATTTCATTATCTATCTATATACTAGAAGTCTGGTGCACAAAATTTGTGCATTGGGGTAGGGGGAGGGTCCCCTCAGCCCAGCCTGCACCATCTCCAATCCAGGACCCCTTGGGGAATGTCCAACTGCCGGTGTAGGCCCAATCCCAAACCGGGAGTTGGACATTCCTCTCACAGCCCTGGAACACTGGCTCTTAATTGCTCGCCTGCCTCCCTGCCTGGTCATCCCTTACTTCCCTCCCACTGCTGACCTGGTTGCCCCCAACTGTCCCCCTCTGCTGGCCCAGTTGCCCCTAACTTCCCCCCACCCGCTGGTCTAGTCATCCCCAACTATCCCCCTGCCAGCCTGGTCATCCCCAACTGACACCCCTGCCGGCCTGGTTGCTCCTCCTGGTTCCCCACCGACCTGGTCCCCATGCTGCCTGCTGTTCAGTCGTTTGATTGTTCTCACTAACCCCCCGCTGGCCTGGTTGCCCCACATAGCCTGCTGTTCAGTTGTTTGGTCATCCCTACTAACCACCCTGTTGGCCTGGTCATAGGCAGCCATCTTGTGAGGGTATGAGGGTCAATTTGCATATTACCTCTTTATTATATAGGATATAAAAGCCTAATATTCTAAGTGTCTGACTGTTTGACTATTCAACCAGTAGCTATGATATGCACTGATTGCCAGGGAGCAGACACTCCGACCTGTAGGTTAGCTTGCTGTGGAGGTCTGGCTGATCAGGACTGGGCAAGATGGGCTGGACACATCCTAGAATCCTCCCACAGTCCATCCCCAGGCCTCAGCCTGTGGGGATCGGGCCAAAACTAGCAGTCCAACATCCCCTGAGGGGTCCCAGATTGGGAGAGGGTGCAGGCCAGGCCAAGGGACCCCACTGGTGCATGAATCAGTGTACCAGTCCTCTAGTGTAATGTAATGTAACTTAATCTGGTCTGATTATCTCATTATATTCACAGGTCCCACCCACACTGGAAGAGGTGGAGGTTATACAGTTCAGGTACCCCAGGGGGAGGGGCCCTGTGGGCCATTGTGGAACTCGCCTATCACAAATATTGAATTATTCAACACTGAGTAAACATTTATTGAGTTTACTAAATACCTAACACTGTGCTGCACTCAGGTACCCAATAAATCCAGAATACCAAGATAAATAATGAAGCCCACAACATAATGGAAAGGATAGAATTGAAGATTATTAAACAAGTTATTATATCTATAATAGTTGATTGTGCAAATCACACAGTAATAATAGTGAAGGGGGTGAGTTATAGCTCAACAAGAGTATGCTGCACAGATAATAAAGAAAAGGGCATTTCAAATAGGTGTCATGTTTATCTATCAAGGTGTGGAGGTTTGAAAAGCCTGGTTGAGAGGCTGTGAATGGTGAAGCCTGAATGGAATGGATGGGGCCTGACCAGGGTCAAGGGTCAAACCAGGAAGGACACAGAACATAAGGCTTCATCCTGGGCAGGAACCACAGAAGGAATTTGTGAAGGAATATTAATAGATTAAGATTACAGAGGACAAGTTGGTAAAGTAAAAAAAAAAATGACCCCATAAAAAGAATCAAAACATCTAATGAACAAGAAAAACTCAAAGTCTCATACAAATTAATAACAAAAAAGCAACATTCAATAGAAAATGAGCAAAAGACAAGATAAAGCAATTAATGGAAGAATTGCAAAGGACTAATAAATATAGGGAAAAGTGTTATCATCCCTTGTCATCAAGAAAGTGAAGATTAAAATAGTGAAATATCACTTTTGGCTATGAAATTGTTAGGGTCACAGCTACATAAAAATATATACATTACTTACGATTATTGAAGAACAATCCATCAAAGATTAAGTGGATATAGAGGTTTTATAGGTCATTTTTTTCTTTTTTATACTTTGTTTTCTAAATTTCTCCAATGAATTCTTATAAATTTAAATAACAATATATTTATTTTAAGAAATAGAACTTCTGCCTCGCCAGTATGGCGCAATGATTGAGCATTGTCCCATGTACCAAGAGGTCATCAATTCGATTCTTGATCAGGGAACATGCCTGAGTTTCAGGAGTCATGCCCGATAGAGGGCATGCAGGAGGCAGCCAATGAATGATTCTCTATCTTCACTGATGTTTCCCTTTCTCCTTCTCCCTTCCTTTCTGAAATCAATGAAAAAGCATATACATATAAAATAATATGAGCAAACCAGGCTATTGGGGGTGGAAAGGAGTTGTCTTTTCTGCCACAATGAATAATGTTGGGAATTATGTCTCTATCAGTACAGGGACATACTAACATAGCAGTAATCTAGGAGTCAGGAATCATGCTCCAGGAGTCAAACTTTTTTCTTTGCGAGGACATTTCACTTATCTCATTTATCCCTACCCCCATTCACAGGACTAGTGACTTGATGCTGGAGTGTTGCTACAGGCAAACCCAATCTTACCACTGTGCCAGCCAAGCATAAGAGCTAGCAGCAGGGTGATGGCTCTGCTCATACCTCCTTTCCAACCTCAACAAGTGCATCTAATTGGCAGAACGTGCCCTCAGAACCCTCACTAGAAATGTGGTCCTTAGCATTCTAACCTCCACAGAACTGAAAAGCTCCCCAGAAAATTGGAATAGAGAGCCAGGGCTGTCACCACAACCACCACAGTACACCTGCACAGAGGGTAGTGATCTGCATGTCAGCCACATGTCTACAAGAGGGATGAGGAACTGCTGTGGGGATAGGCATAATCAGAAGTGGTATGACTAAATAGCTGGAAAAAATAAGGTCTGACATGAATCAAACTTTTTTTAAAAATATACTTTTATTGATTTTTCATAGAGAGGAAGGGATAGGGATAGAAAGTTAGAAACATCGATGAGAGAGAGACATCGATCAGCCACCTCCTGCACGCCCCCTACTGGGGATGTGCCCACAACCAATGTACGTGCCCTTGACCGGAATCGAACCTGGGACCTTTCAGTCCGCAGGCCTATGCTCTATCCACTGAGCCAAACCAGTTTCGGCAAACTTATTTTATTTATTTTTTTTGCAGAAGACTTTTCACTCACCTCATTTATTCCTAGTTTCATTCAACAAAAGGGTTGAAAGAAGAGAGAAGAGATATGTGCTGGTAGAGAAGGGCAGAGGGCATTCTAGTCAGTATTAACCTATATAAAACTATGAGATGAAAAGATTTGGGTTGTTTGGTCAGGTTGAAACACTTGCTATGTAGGTATGGATAATGGTAGAGGGCTGTGACTCATATAATCAAGGGTTCAGATTTGATAAGACAACCCTCTTAGAAGTCCTGACATTTCTGACCAGCAGAATGAACATGAGAGGATAACTACTAACACAAAATCTATTGAACCTTTTTAAAAATAAGAGATCTGCCTGGGCCATTGACTTAGGAATGAGGCAAAATATGAAGCTCTTTTGGCAAACGAAAGAATCCAAATTTTATATGCCTTTAACATAAATACCAATCTGAATATAATGACCTCAAGTACTAATGTAGAGTTTTTTAAGGTAATGGTTACACTACACAGTCTGTAACATCTCAATTTATAAATTCAGATATTTCCAAAGGGGTTACTTAAGACATCCTACAAAGACACTTCCTATTTGTTTGTTTTTTCCTTGTGGGTGTTTTCAGCTTCCAATATTCTCTTCTAAGTGGCTTCTAAAAGCTTTGATTTTCTTCTTCTCACACCTGAATCAACAACAGACTCCTTTCTCAGTCTGTCCATGAACAGCTAATTAGGAGTACTCGCAGTTTCAAGGGTTCAGACAAGATTCCACTTACTGAGTCCAAGTTAGAAATACACAGCCTAAATATACCCAAACGATATTTTATTTTTTTGCCTTTGTTTTTTAAATAAATCTTTATTGTTCAGATTATTACAATTGTTCCTCCTTTTCCCCCCATAGCTTTCCTCCACCCGGTTCCCACTCCATACTCTGCCCTTACCCCCGCCCTACTGTCCTCATTCATAGGTGTAATATTTTTGTCCAGTCTCTTACTGCATCCCTCACGCCCCTTTCCCCTGAGAATTGTCAGTCCACTCCCTTTCTATGCTCCTGATCCTATTATATTCACCAGTTTAATCTGTTCATCAATTTATTTTTAATTTAATAAATCTTTATTGTTCATATTACTACAATTGTTCCTCTTTTTCCTCCATAACTTCCCTCCACCTGGTTCCCACCCCACCCTCTGCCCTTACCTTTCCCCAACTGTCCTCATTCATAGGTATACGGTTTTTGTCCAGTCTCTTCGCACACCCAACACCCCTTTCCCCCTGAGAGCTGTCAGTCCACTCCTTTTCTATGTCCTATTTTATTATATTCACCAGTTTATTCTGTTGATCAGATTTTTTATTCACTTAAGTTTTAGATGCACTTGATAGATATGTATTTGTTGTTCATAATTTTTATCTTTACCCTTTTCTTCTTCTTCCTCTTCTTAAAGAATACCCTTCAGCATTTCATATAATACTGGTTTGGTGTTGATGAACTACGTTAGCTTTTTCTTATCTGTGAAGCTCTTTATCTGCCCTTCAATTCTGAATGATAGCTTTGCTGGGAAGAGTAATCTTGGTTGTAGGTTCTTGCTATTCATCACTTTGAATATTTCCTGCCACTCCCATCTGGCCTACATAGTTTCTGTTGAGAAATCAGCTGACAGTCGTATGGGTGCTCCCTTTTTCTCTTTCTGCTTTTAACATTCTCTCTTTGTCTTTTGCTCTTGGCATTTTAATTATGATATGTCTTAGTGTGGTCCTCTTTGGATTCCTTTTGTTTGGAGTTTCATCTTCCTGGACTTGTAAGTCTATTTCTTTCACCAGGTGGGGAAGTTTTCAGTTATTATTTCTTCAAATAGGTTTTCAGTATCTTGCTCTCTCTCTTCTTTTGGCACCCCGTAATTCTAATGTTGGTATGCTTGAAGTTGTCCCAGAGGCTCCTTACACTATCTTCACATTTTTGGATTATTTTTTCTTTTTGCTTTTCAGTTGAGTGTTTTTTGCTTCTTTGTATTTCAAACCTTTGTCTTGATTCTTGCATTCCTCTAGTCTGCTGTTATGTCTCTGTATAATATTTTTTATTCAGTCAGTGTATGTTTAATTTCTAGTTGGTCCTTTTTCATCTCCTTGAGGGTCTCGTTAAATTTATCCATCTTTTCTAGGAAATTCTTGAAAAACCTTATAACCGTGGTTTTGAATTCTATATCCAGTTGTTTGCTTTCCTTCATTTCTTTCATTTGTGATCTGTTTCTTTGTCTCCACATTTTGGCTGAATTGATAGAGTGGCTTTTTGTGTTAGGTGTCCTATAGGGCCTATTTGCTCAGCCTTCCCAGTTACCTGAGATGGACACTCTTGGTGCACCCCTTTGTGGGCTGTTTGCACAGTCTTGTTGTAGTTTAGGCTTGATTGTTGTTGGTATCATTGGGAGGAATTGACCTCCAGGCTAATTGGCTGTGAGGATCAGCTCTGTCTATGCTGGGAGAACTTCTGTGCTGGAGACACCCTTATGAGATAAGACCTGCAAAAGACTCTGTGCTCAGCTTTGATGGGGCGGAGTCTCAGGGTGGAGATGACAGCCTTGGTTCCCATCAGCCCTGCCCTAATAGGCCCCTGTGTTTCAGTGTCCCATGGTAATCATTTGAAGCACCTTTGAGAGGAAAGCTGCTTCAAGTTCCGCCCACTGCCAGACAGCCCAGTTTCTTCCCGAATGAGTCTGGTCCCCAGAATCTCACCTGAAACTGGAGTTCAGTGCAGTCAAGAGCTTTTGTCTTCCTCCCACTTGAGAAAACCAGCCGCATACTCAGTTGCCTGCCCTCTTGGCACACACACCTCGGTACCTCTGCCTTCCACAGTTCCTCTGAGTCTCAGTGCGCTTTTCTCTTTCCTTCTAGTTGTAGAATTTCGACTCTGCCAGCCTTCCTGTGGTTCTGGATGATGTCCGTTTTGTCTTTTAGTTGTAGTTTTGAAATTGTTGTGCAAGGCAGAAGTTTAGATGTTTACCTATGCCACCATCTTGGTTTCTCCAAACCGTATTTTAAAAAATATAGGATGTTACAGAATTTTAAGCAACTTCATATAACTAATCTTCATATTCATTAACCAAAGCTATGTAAAAGGCATAAAAATAAATGATAGGCTCAAATGTCTAATCTTTATGGAAGAATTCTTCATATGAGCAGGAATAGACATCTAACATGTTTCAGGGATTATTTAAGTTTTATTTTTACACTTTTTAAAAAACATTGCTATATTATATGCCTCAATAAAATGGATTCTCAGCTGGTTGTTTTTTTAGATGATGGTGTGAATAAGTAACATCAGTGTTTTCCCAAAGCCTTATAAACACCATCTCGAGAACTAGGAACAAGTATACTTCTCAGCCTCTCCTAGGCCACAGATATCAGACTTTAGTGTCCACCAATAAAATACATCAACTTAAGACAATTATACAGAAATGGGTTAGATGAAGGGAAAAGGAAGCTACTGGGACTTTATTTTGCAGGTGCAATTGGCAAGAGTCACAGTGGTCCTGGGGCCATGGTGGTGGTGGTTGTAGGTTGCTGCCTGAAGCAGTATAGTAATTGATTTTAGGCAGCATCTCCCTCTCTAGCCAGCACCCTTATGCAGTTCTGAAACTTGATTTTGGAGGTTCAGCCTGTCCTGCCAACTCTTCCAAAGAGTCTGTAATTAGTACTTCCCTTTGGAAATATGTGGTCTTTCAGGGAAGACTGCAAGATCCTCCCTTTTCCAACTATTGTATGAAGCCAGCTTTTCTTTATTATATGTCTACCAAAACAATATCACAACAGGTTTAATGCACGTGATATGAGAATATAATTGCCTTCCATTAAGTTAGATATTAAAGAGTACAGCACTCTTCTTAATTGCTTTTGGAAGTTATTTTACTTACTTTTCAAAAAAAATGTTATTTCATGTTGACATGTAATGGATTATTGGGTTATTTTAAAATGAATTAAATATTTTACAGATTACTCAGTTTTCATTCATAATACAGTAAGTACCAATAGACTTAACACAAAAGCAAACATTCTTTGGTGTCCTAAATAATTTAGAGACCTAAAAAAAGCAAAGTTAAAAGTATAACAGAACACTTAAGATGTGAAAGTTTAATAGCCACTGAAATAAAGTAGATTATATCATCTTATATAAAACCCCCGAATAATGGAAAGGCCTACATTTTTCTTTAATTCTCTGCTGAGATTTGGGTGAATAGAAGAGAAAAGTTGGTTTAGGGACAATATATGGTATTGCTCCTGAAAGAAAAGAAAAAGGAGGGAGATGCAAAAAAGCAACATATGTTAGAATGAAGGCCAACAGTCTATAGGAATGCCAGAAAAAGGTATCTATTTCTACAAATGACAGAGCTTGCCCAGAAGACATAGAACTGATATTGAATACTTTCTACTCACACATATTTCTTAGTACTCACTCATACACTCCACCTCATGGACTGTACAATCCTATATAATAAAAGGGTAATATGTAAATTTACCCTAATAGCAGAACGACCAGTTACTATGATGCATACTGACCACCAGGGAGCAGATACTACCATCTGGTGGTCAGTGCACTCCTACAGTGAGAGCTCTCTGCTCAGTCACAAGTGGGATGATGGCTGCAAGCACAGTGGTGGTGGCAGGAGCCTCTCCCACCTTTGCAGAAGTACTAAGGATGTCCAACTGTGGCTTAGGCCTGCTCTTTGCAGGGAGTGGGTCTAAGCCATCAGCTGGACATCCTCCATGGGCTTTTGGGCTCTCTGGCAGTGGGCCGAAGCCAGCAGGTGGACATCCTCCATGGGCTTTTGGGCTCTTTGGCAGTGGGCCTAAAGCCAGCAGGTGGACATCTCCTGAAGGATCCTGGCCTGCAACAAGGCGCAGGCTGGGCTGAGGAAAACCTCCTATCTTCGAGTGCACAAATTTTTGTGCACCAGGCCTCTAGTAATATTTACAATTCATTCATGGTAGCCAGCCCTCACTTAGGAAGTCAGAGGCAGCTTTAGTTCCAGTGTTTCTGCAGTGGGATGCCCTCCCAAAATGCTTCTCTTGAGCTAAGAATGGCTTTAAGAATCTTTCTATGTCCAGGAATCTTTTTTTTTTTTTTACAGAGAGGAAGGGAGAGAGAAAGTCAGAAACATTGATGAGAGAGAGACATCGATCAGCCACCTCCTGCACTCCCCACTGTGGAGATGTACCCGCAAGCAAGGTACATGCCCCAACCAGAACCGAATCCGGGACCTTTCAGTCCGAAAGCCGATGCTCTATCCACTGAGCCAAACCAGTCTCGGTTATGTCCAGGAATCTTAATTGTATCACTCTGCTTGATCCTATCTTCTTCTTGGTCAATGTCTAAGGAGGCTGATATTTGGCAAGGGCAGAACACATTTGATCGCAGTATAAATATTTAACTTAGTAAGTATCTCAGAGTCAGTTTAGATTCAGAAGTTGAAAACCGGGTTTTTAGTATCAAAACCCCAGAAAGTAATAGCCTCATCAAACCTAGGAAGTCTCCTTTGGTTTGTTTGGGTTGCATCAGTCACTTGCAATCCATTTGGTCTTCTGCCATTTGTCTGTTGGCACTTCTCATGAGATCAAACCCACCAGGCTTTATGCCAAAATGGCAAAGGCTGTTTCATTTATTGCAAAATACAGAGTCTAGCAGAATATCTGACACATGGCAAATAATTGACACTGATTAAATGAAAGAATCAACTGAATGATTGAACTCATAAGGCACTCCTCACTTTACTTTCCTTCCTAATTCCTCAGAGGCTAACTAATAGTTGTCTGCTATTTTTTTTGTTTTGTTTAATTCTCATCTGAGGATATTTTTCCATTAATTTTTAGAGAGAAAAGAGGGAAAGACAGAGAGAAATACTGATGTGAGAGAAACACATTGATTGGGCCCTGTCAGGGAGAAGTCTGCAACCAAGGTACATGCCCTTGTCCAGAATCGAACCTGAGACTCTTCAGTTCACAGGCTTGATGCTCAATCCACTGAACCAAACCAGCTAAATTCCTGTTCTAAAATTATCACTAAAATTGCTGATATATCATTAATAATTACTAATAGAAAGTTTGCTCATTATAAACTACTCTATTCATCCAACATTTATTTACTAGCAGAACTTGGTTTGAGACTTCTTCTTAACCAGATTAATAGGTAATATTATATTTTGCAGCAACTGACATCAAAATAAGAAGAAATGCTGGGCATAATTCAATTCCACTAAAACACCTAATATATACAAGGCTCCACAGTACGAGCCATGTACATAAAAGCTCAGCCTATAATTTCCCAGAAATCCCCCAAGCAAAGTAAAATTAAAGTGTTTAAACTATAATTACACTAGAAAGTCACAAGCTTTGTGTGACATTTTCTGAAAATCTGTAAATTGTTCTGTTAAATTTATCTATATTAGTTTGGATTTTCTGAGAAACAGATGCTAAGATTGGATTAAACATGAAAGATATTTTTATTGGGGAGACTTATGAATTCTAAAGGGGGAAAATAGGCAGAATCTAACATCTGTGAAGGGAAGGGGAAAGGGCAGGATTGGGTAGGAAGAATCTCAGACAGCAGCACAGTCCTAAGAAATTTTTGGGAAGGCTGGTGGAGAGTTCTTGAACCAATGTCACCCATCAAGGGAGTTGGCCACCATCTTCATTCATTGTAGTCCCACCATCCTCATTCATTGGCTAGAAACAGCATGAAGGAAGCATGGCCTCAGCAGAAACACAGTAGTGGATCCAATGGGGCAGCAGCTGGGGTTCTCAATCGACTCTACTTCCCACAGCTGGGGAGATTTGAGTGATGCACTTCCATTGCCACATCACCTTTTATAAGTCTTCAGGTTTTTCTGTTAATGTGTGATGGACATAAAATCCATAAATAATTTCATGCCACCAATATGTTATGCTATTGTTAAGAAACATTCAAACCTGAAAAGAATTTTTGTGAGTTTATTTGAGCCAAGCTGTCAACAACTGCAAGGAAGCAGACTCTCAATGAATTAAGATAATGCTCTGGAGAATGGCGGTTTTTCATCTATTTTTATACATTACCATCAAAGGAGGAGATGTAAGTGGATTACATGAAATCCATTGGTGACAGATTTGGGAGGTGGGAGAAAGCAAAGCAGGGAAACCTCTGGGATTGGATAAAAAGTAAAATGATGGACATATGGGTAGGTACAGGATAGTTAACAGTAACAACACAATAAGAGAATTTGTGGTCTACACTCTGGCATAGAGGTTGTGCCCTGTGGGGTCTAGAAAAAAGGAAAGTTAAAAGTTACTCTGGGCGAAACCGGTTTAGCTCAGTGGATAGAGCGTTGGTCTGCAGACTGAAGGGTCCCAGGTTGGATTCCTGTCAAGGGCATGTACCTTGGTTGCGGGCACATCCCCATTAGGTGGCATGCAGGAGGCAGCTAATCAATGTTTCTCTCTCATTAATGTTTCTAACTCTCTATCCCTCTCCTTTCCTCTCTGTAAAAAATCAATAAAATATATTAAATAAAGTCACTCTGACAATCCAAAATTGTGTTATCATAGATGCAAAAAGACAATAGGCTCAATTAAGATCCAAGTTAATCTTTGTCAGAGACTCTGCCATCAGCCTAGGACATGTCTAAGAGATTGCTTTTTAATTAAAAAGTTTTAATTTTAGACCATCCTTTGTGGTTACTTTAGGTCTCTGAGTTTGCAAGGCCAACATGCAGGCCTTACCTGAGCTCATCTGGTTAGCAAGTGGTCCCTTTTCATCCACTGTGATGAATCATGTTACTATTAACAAAAATGAAGGCTTCTGTTAATACTAGAGTGCACGGATTCCTATCTGGGTGGGGTCCAGTCAGCCTGCCCTGATTGGGGCCTATCAGGCTGGGCTGGCTCGGGGGAGAGGCCACAGGCAGTTGGCTGCCCGGTCCCATTCCTGATCAGGGGGACAATTTGCATATTAGCCTTTTATTATATGGGATTAGAGGTCTGGTACATGAGAATTCATGCATTGGAGGGCAGGGGGGCGTCCCTCAGCCTGGCCTGCCCCCTCTCACAGTATAGAAACCCTCAGAGGTGGGAGGCAACCCAGTGATCAGGGGAAGGGGATCCCCCCATCACACTCTGCTGCTGCCTCTGCCTGCAGCACAAGCCTTGGCCACCCTGGTTACGTGAGCCTTAGGTGGTCCTGGGCACTGGGCAGCCGCCATCTGAGGCTTGCCTGCACCTCGGGCTGGCCCTAGTTGGCTGGGGGGCTGAGGGGACTGGGAACTGCAGAGGGAGGCACATGGATTGGCTGGACCAACCTGGGGGGTGGGCCTAGCCATGCTGCACATCTGCCGCCCAGGCGGGCTGAGGGGACTGGGCACCACCACCTTGCGGCTATAAGTGCTGCCATCTTTGTGAGGGCATGAAAGTCAATTAGTATATTCCCTCTTTATTAGGATACTTAGGTTACACATTTTATATTAAAGTATGTAAGCTTCCTTTTCTCTGTCACATATCATGATTAGTGTGCAATCCAAGCAAAACTAGACAAAATAATTTAACACAGTATTTCTGAAATGTTAACTGTTAAATCTGATCAAATAATTGAATTGATATCCCCTCCCCTGGGAACTGACCTTTAGACCACTTCTCAATATGCTTAGACCACATTCCACTAGCTAAGACTGTTAACCTTCCCCGCTGGACCTTCCCAGGACCTGTATTCACCCAGAGTATTCTCTCCCAGAAAAAGCCCACCTAAAAATCTGACTCCCCATCCCTGAGTGCTGGCACCATTTTGAGGCTCACCCATCGGGTATTAACTTAGTAAAAACCTTCACTAATTTGGGCTAATTGAAGGTTGACAAAATTACAGCTCAGTTTTATAGGAATGTGGTTATTACTTAGCTTACACAGTAACTGCAATTAGAGAACAAATGGTTACTAAGAAGAGAGACCGAATGACTACTCCCAATTACCACACTAGTTTGTTTCTGAGAATATATTTTTTTAAAAAGTTTATTCTCTTTAACAAGTCTCCCTACAATCTTCTCATTGTACTTGATTCATAACACACAAATAAGCAGTCCACTGCATTCTTTCCTCTATAGGCTTTGCAAGCTCTTTCTTCCTAATTTAAGCGTAGCCTAAGGCTTCTGAAGGCCCAATCCCTGTGGCTGAGTGAGGCTATAGAACAGCAAAGGAGGCCTTACTAGGGGCCCAGTAATCCTTCCTTCATCCCAAATCTGTAAACTGGACTTGACTTCTCCTGACCCAGTTAGTTATTCAAAGGCCACAGGGGGAGGACTATTGAGTCATCAGAACTAAGCTGGTCTATTCTATGCACGGCTTTTCTCATATTTGCCCTCTGTACTTGAATTTCATGTTTCACAAATGAATACCTATTTCATCAGTTCATCTATGCAAATAATCAATAATTTTCCAACTGATGACTTTTTAATACTATTATACTCATATATAACAATTTCAATTGAAGTGCAGTCAAACCTCAATTTTCAAATGTCTCCTATATTGAAAAATTTCATTCTCAACCAAGTTGTTCACAGAAAAAAAAATGTCTTGGTTATCTAACTGACAATGCTTTCAAGCTGATAACTCAGCATGACAAAAAGTGTCAACAACCAAAGGAGAAAATGCTTTTCTGTCTGGGGAAATAAAAGATTAGCACGATTTTAAACCATAAAAAAAAGCCATCAATAATGCTAATGTTGCCAAGGGTGTGAAAGAAACAATGATCAGCAACCACCCAAGAGGTAGAAACACTATTGTTGATTTCGATAAAGGAAAAGCAGGTAGTCAGTCAGTGACAGTCATTTTGGAGGCAGTGATATATGAACAAGCAAAGATGCTTCATGATGACCTAAAAGATTCCCCTGGACTGAGTGTTGAAAGTAATTTGTTTGCCCTAACCAGTTTGACTTAGTGGATAGAGCGTCAGCCTGTGGACTGAAGGGTCCCAGGTTCAATTTCTGTCAAGGGCATGTACCTTGGTTGTGAGCACATACTCAGTAGAAGGTGTGCAGGAGGCAGACAATTGATGTTTCTCTCTCATCAATGTTTTAACTCTCTATCCCTCTCTGTAAAAAAACAAAAAATATATATTAAAAAAGAAAAAAAAAGGAAAGTGATTTGTTTAAAGCTAGTAGGGGATGGTTCAATAAATTTAAGGAAAAAAAAAGTGTTCATTTATAGATTAAACAGTTCATTAGACATGTACTGTATATTAAGAAAGGTTAAACAGGGAATCATTTCAGGGTCTGGAACAGATTTACTTTTTTTTTAAATTTTTATTAATTTTTATACATATCTCCCCATTGCCCCCACTCCCTCCCAGGCATACCCCAACCCCCCAGTGTCTATGTTCATTTGTTATGCTTATATGTATGCATACAAGTCCTTTGATTCATCTCTTATCTAGCTCACTTAACTTTAATCTTCCTGCTGTAATTTCAGTCTGTTTGAAGCTTTACTGTCTCTGTATCTATCCTTTTGTTCACCAGTTTATAATGTTCTTTATTATCCACAAATGAGTGAGATCATGTGATGCTTCTCCTTCATTGACTGGCTTATTTCACTAAGCATAAGGCTCTCCAGTTCCAACCAGGATGCTGCAAATGGTAAGAATTCCTTCTTTTTAATGGCAGCATGGAATTCCATTGTGTAGATGTACCAGTTTTCTGATCCACTCATCTGCTGATGGGCACCTAGGCTGTTTCCAAATTGTAGCTATTGTAAATTGTGCTGCTATGAACATAGGGGTGCATAAGTCCTTTCTGATTGGTGTTTGTAATTTCTTAGGATAAATTCCTAAGAGTGGGATTACAGGGTCAAATGGGAGATCCATTTTTAGTTTTTTGAGGAAACTCCATACTGCTCTCCACAGTGGCTGCACCAGTCTGCATTCCCACCAACAGTGCACAAAGGTTCCTTTTTCTCCGCATCCTCGCCAACACTTGTTGTTTGTTGATTTGTTGATTGACATTCTGACAGGTGTAAGATGGTATCGCATTGTCGTTTTAATTTGCATCTCTCGGATGATTAATGACTTTGAACATGTTTTCATGTGTCTCTTGGCCTTCCTTCTGTCTCGTCTTTCAAAAAGGTTCTACTTAGGTCCGTTGCCCATTTTTTTTATTGGATCATTTATCTTCCTTTTATTAAGTTGTACAAGTTGGCTGTAGATACATTATTTCTTTTGTTGTTATTATTGTTTGGTTAATCTTCACCTGAGGATATTTTTCCACTGATTTTTAGAGAAAGTGGAAAGGAGAGAAATAGAGAGAGAAACATCGACATGAGAGACACATGCCCTGACCAGAGTTGGGGATCGAACCTGCAATTTATACATGTACCTTTTACCAAAATTGAACCCGGGATCCTTCCGACTGATGCTCTATCTGCTGAGCCAAACAAGCTAGGGATTTGTTACATTAATTCTAATGGGATTTGTTACATTAATTCTAATGGGGTTTGTTTTCAAATCACTTTGGAATAAATTAAGTTTGAGAACAGAGGTTCTACTGTATTTCAAATTTCAGTTTCTTAATCCTTCCTCCACCTTCCCTCCGCAGCCCCAGCCTCACCTGCATCCTCCTTCCTCCACCTTGCAGGAAGTCTAGAGACTTAGCAAAATACATTCATGATTTAAGAACAACTAACATTACTGAGAAGTATGTGCTATGTACCGTGCCAAGAGGTTTACAGGTTTTTATTCACGAAATCTTCTCAACTGCTCAGTGTGGTGGAACTAATTTTATCTCCAACTAACACATACAGACTCTAAAACAGAGAAATTAAATAACTTACCCAAGGTCACAGAGCTAGTAGGTAGTAGAACCAGGATTTGTACCCTACTAATTTGGCTCCAAATTAAAGATTCTCTGTTATTACGGTGGCTTTCTCAAATATAATGTACAACTTAACTCACATTTAAAAAGTCAGTATCATCTAGCACAAGGCAATACAATCATTTTTAAAAAGTTACTTTATTTACATTTGCATTTTATAAGCAGCTGATTAAACTAAGAAGCGTACAATTCTAATCATCACTTATATATCCCCAATATATTTAAGTTAAAATTAATGTGTTAATACAGAAATATTTTCTCTTTCCTAACTTATAGCAGCATATTTCATTTCAAAGCCATCATATACTTCTAAATACATTATAGAAATTAGAAGATTAAAGAATATGCAGAAAGAAAATAACCAGAAATAAGTTAATTCAGATGTATTCAGAAAAAGATAATGAGATTAAAGATATGCGGCTTAAAAATCAATACAGCGTCCTTTTCGTTCCCAATCGCCATATCGGGTAGGTTCTGGGCCCCTGGGTCCACCTCTTTCTTTGGTAACAGGATTAACATCATCTGGAAATCCTGAAGAAGATATGAACAAAGCAGTCAATAGAGTTAGGAAAAGCATTATGGTCAATATTGAAGACAAGGTTGCACCGTTTGCAGTTAGGAGGCTAGACCCCATGACTGAGCTACCGTGCAGTCTTGAAATGTGAGCAGCTTTACTGTACTTACTGGTCAGTGGTTCTTTCTCTAAATGGGTATTATCTTCTGGTGCATCAAAACGACCTTGCGGTAAGTTTGGCTTCTTAAGGGGTTGTTTGATAGGCTCAGACTTTTCTCCTTGAGAAGAACTTGTTTTCCTCAAAGAATGACACAGAAGGGGGGATCCTAGCAGAGTGATGACAGTGGAAAAATAGAAGCTGTTTATTTATTCTATTTTGAAAATTTAGTAATTTTACTTAATTTATTTTTAATTTATACATTCACATTTTTAAGTTCAAAAAGTAGAAAAGGACATACAGTGAGAATTCTTCCCTCAGTCCATATCTTCCAGACAGCCATTTCCTTTCCTTGGAGGCAACCAATGGTATCAGTGTGAAAAGGAGAACTTTGAAATAAACTGATTAACCATTATCAAAATAGCAGAATCAGTTTTAAATACTGATTCCTGTCTGAAGCAATGCCCAAAATGCCAAGAATCAGATTATTCTGAATAAATAATTAGTATGAATTTCTCAATTATAGTACTTAATATTGAAATCTCTACAAGTCACAAGAGACTGTATTTTGTATTCTTATAGGTAAACTAGGGGCCCAGAGCACAAAATCATATGAGACCCAGGACCTAGAGTCCTGTGGCTCAGCGGGACCAGAAACCCACCTGCACCTCCACTCAAATCCTCCAGAGTCAAGTCCCTGCCCACCCTTGCGCACCTTGCTGTGCACGCAGCCCTGCCACCACCCACATGTGCCTGCCAAGCACACAACCTCCTGCTGATTGGTAATTACGACATGATGGCATGATGACCACAGGCTTTTTATATAACAGAGATTCTAATCATGGGTCTCTAGTCCTAAAATTTTTCAAATGTATCAGGCAGATGCATTTATTAACTTTTTAAAAATATATATATTTTTATTGATTTCAGAGAGGGAGGCAGAGGGAGAGAGATATAGAAATATCAATGATGAGAGAGAATCATTGATTGGCTGCCTGCTGCACGCCCCACACTGAGGATCGAGCCCAAAACCCAGGCTTGTGTCCTTGACTGGAATCAAACCTGGGACCCTTCAGTCAGCAGGCTGACACTCTATTCACTGAGCCAAACCAGCTAGGGCTGCATTTATTAACTTACTGGTTAATATTTTAATAAAGCTATGACAATGATCTATAGATTAATATAGTTTTCTTCCATCAACATGGTCACAAATATAAAATACTTCATATTTATGATACTAATTGGCTGAGAAAAATTCTGTGAACCAAAAAAAATTCTGTACATATTAAAGTAAATACACTTGTTAAAAATTTTTACTAACTATTTTGTCTCCAAACTCCAATAGCTAAGGTATATTTTATTTTTCTTATCTCCTCATAAGAATACTTAAACATATACCAAAAGGTTAAAGAGAAAAACCTGTAATAATATCTTATAAGACAGTATTTATGTTTAACTAGAAATTAATTGGAAAACATACAAATCTAAATTTCTGATTATATTAATATATTTCATATAAAAATATCATCTTGGTTTATAATGGTTGGCTATCTAGAAAATAGTGATTATAAATTATGTACAACTGAAGGACTTTTTCAGTCCAAATAACAGAATTTTAAAATCAATTAGTCATGTTATCTGAAATATAGGAATCTTTATTAGTAAAGCAAGAAAGATAGTTCAGTAATAATACAGACATACAGAAAGAAGAATTCAACAATTACTTATTAAGGTTCTAAATGTGGATAGTTTATATCTACTTTGGCTAATAAGTAGTCTCTGCATTTTGTTGCTAATTAAGTATATTTTATTGTACAATAAATAACTAATTTTGAAGCCTAAAAATACTTAATACATATAGTACAAATAGCCACTCAATATTGTGTGCTCCGGCTCAACTCAACACAATACAATCAGCACTTCTTGCCCTCTAGCTGGTTTGGCTCAGTGGATAGAGTATCAACCGGTGGACTGAAGGGTCCCAGGTTTAATTCCAGTCAAGGACACCTGCCCAGGTTGTGGGCTCCCTCCCCAGTAGGGGGCATGCTGAAGGCAGCTGGTCAATTATTCTTTCTCATCATTGAAATTTCTATTTCTCTCTCCTTCTCCCTCTCCCTTCCTCTCTGAAATCAATAAAAACATATTTTAAAATCAGCACTTCTTGGTTTAGGTTTGGTTGTTGTTGCACATTTTTAGAAAGACTCTAAATTAAAAGCCTAAAATGATAATAAATGTAAAACGTAATTTTGGTATGTTCCAAATCTGTAGAAATTCCTAAGCATTTATGCAAAATCATAAAAGTGGTACAGAATACATTCCTGGCTACCAATTAGAAAATAGATAAAATCTGAGGCTAAAAATTTTACCCGTTAAATGATGCAAATATACTAACTATAATAAAAATAAGAGATGTGTTAGATGCCTACTATGTGCCAGACATTGTGCTAGCAGCTGAAAAGATGTCATCTTATTTAAGCCTCATAATAATCTGATGAGACAGGTATAACTTTATTTTTACAGTAATCTTGTTCAATATAAACAAAATCATTTCCTAAAAAAGTGACATTAGGTAGATTTGGTAGAGACTGATAAATATCCAAAATAGCCACTTTTCCCTTCTCCCATTTAGTTCTAGGACTCCCACTCTCTTCCCTTGCTATTAACCTGAGCACCAGACCTCTCATTTAAAGATCACATTTCCCAGCATCCCCTCTCTGGGCAAGCAGCCATGTGTCCAAATGTGACCACAGGGCTGAGACTGAAAGTGATGTGTGCAAATTTTAGGTTACTTCAATTTTGCAACAAGCTGATTGCCCTAAATTTCTTTCCCCATTCCCTCAGTTACCAAGTTTCAACTACACAGAAGAGAACAAATCCCAGGCCAGGGTGACACTTAACATATTTAACTAATATGATATAGACACTGCTTACCAGAACATATGTCCAATCAATCAGAAGACACACAACTTGTAAATAACTAGCAAAACTCTACCGTTGCATATTGGCTGACAGTTGGTACTACCTTACAAAATGGTGGAGCAACAAGATGAAAAGAACCTGGATCCCTTAGTAAAGCAAGAAACATTTACCTGTCACTGCAGAGTGGCCCTGCCTGTTCTCATTGGCAGGAGTGTTAGAGCAGTTTGGCCCTTTCCTTCAGTAACACAAAGGAGAAGTAAAAAACTTGCAAATAGACATATCCTCTAGTGAGGATAAAAACAAAACAAAACACAATTTTTTAGAACTTCTGTTTTCAGAAATTTGATCAATTAAGATGCCAAAGCCACATAGCTATAAAACACCCAAAAAAGTAAAAAATATACAAACAACTTCCAAAGAGAAAGAGCTTTTAAGATAGTAAATAATAATAAAAAAGCAGTCCAGTGAGGTAAACACACTTAAACTAGAGCTTGGAAAATAGAGGCCAGCATTCAGGGAAGCTCATGCTCTGAGGAAAGAAAATGAGCCAGAAGATTTAAAAACACATAATCATCCTAGGTGAGCGGTTAAAATGCAGATTCTGAGTAGGTCTGGGTGGAACCTGAGATCTGCATTGTAACAAGCTCCCACGTGTTGTTCATGCTTCTGGTCAAAGGGCAAGGGACTCAGAAAACCTCCAGTTAATGAAGAAAACAGTTAAGGAAGGAAACATGTCCATCTCAATATTGGTGCTGAATGGAAATGCAGAAAAAGAAGCCCCTCTTGGTAATTTGAAACCACTTGGCTGACCACATCTTTGTTTATTCCTGACTATACACTATCTGCATGACACATGTACTCCCCACCTTCCCCTGCCAAGAGCGGCATCTTACTGAAAGCGGGACCAAGTTGAAGTGCTCTCAGACATATGGCAAAGCAGAAGCAAATTCTCTGAGGAGAAATAATTTTCAATTCATTTCTCGTGAAAGTCTCACAGAATACCAGAAATTCTGGAGCCGAAGAACTCAATAATTGAAATGAGGAATGTATGAGAGCGCACTGGAAATAGAGCAGTCCAGATGGAAGAGAGAATTAACCTTAAAGAGAGAAACCTAGTGATGACCCAGGAAGACGAAAAGAGAGATCTAAGAGGGTTTTGTTTGTTTGTTTGTTTTTAATGAAAGAACTCTATCTCACTACATCAGAGGGAGCACCATAAGGGTAATAGGTATATCAGAAGGAGAAGAAAAGAAGAAGGGAACAGAGAGCCTACTAAAATAGTTGATGAAAATTTCCCAAGCCCATGGAAAGAACTGGACTTTCAAATAGAGGAATCTAACAGAACACCTAATTATAGCAATGCAAAAAGATGTTTTCCAAGACACATTTTATTCAAACTGTCAAAAATTAATGACAAAGGAAGAATTCTCAAAACAGCCAGTGAAAACAAGACTGAACCATTCAAAGGAAACCCTGTTAAACTATCATCAGATTGCTCAATAGAAACATTACAAGATAGGAGAGAGTGGAAGGAAATCTTCAAAATATTTTTAAAAGTATACTTTTATTTCTGGTCAGGGCACATGCCTGGGTTGCAGGCTTGATCCCCAGTGTGGCAAGTGTAGGAGGCAGCCAATCAATGATTTTCTTTCATCATTGATGTTTCTTTCTCTCCGAAATCAATACAAATATATATATGTTTTAAAAAGCTGTGATACATTTACATTATGGAATCCTTTGCAGCAGTCAAAAAGAAAGATCTCTTACCCTTTAAGACAGCAGGGAGGGACATGGAGGGTGTTATGCTAAGTAAAATAAGCCAGTCAGAGAAAGACAAGAATCGCATGATCACACTCATATGTGGAATCTAAAAAACAAAATAAACTGAAGAACAAAATAGATCCAGAAATATAAAACATGGAATAGACTGTGGAATCTCAAAAATAAGGCAGGATGGATGGGTAGATGGGAAGAGATTAACCAAATAATTTATATGCACATATGCATAACCCATGGACAAAGACAACAGTGTGGTGAATTCAGGCATGGAGTGGGAGGTGGGCTCTGGACAGAAGTGGTCAATGGAGGAATAAAAAGGGGACATTCATAATAATTTCAACATTAAAGATTTTAAAAACTAATAAAATCAAAAAGAACAAAAAAAAATTGAGCAGTATTAATCATATCCCAACAGGGATTTTATTTATTTTTAAAAAGAGTTTAATATGAAAAGCAGATACCTTAGACACTTCTGAAAATCAAGACTTCCCCTACTAGATTAATTACAAAGGTAAGGATATTAAAGGCAGGTGGCATCAGTACATGAACAGACAAATAGAATAATGAAACTAAAAAGAGAGCCAAAGAAATAAACCCATGAATATATATATACTCGAGGCCTTGGCAAGAAATTTATGCAAGAGTAGGCCTTCCTTCCCCCGGCTGCTGGCACCAGCTTCCCTCCAGCCCCAGCTTCGTCACAATGACACTTTTATTATTATAGAGGAATATATATACTAATACATATGTAATGTATATAATGTAAACTTGATGTATTTTATTTAAATTAGGAATATTTTAAAACATATATTTTTATTTATTTCAGAGAGGGAGTGAGGGAGAGAGAGAAACATCAATGATGAGAATCACTGATCTGCTGCCTCCTGCACACCCCTCAGCCTGCACCCCAGGTATGTGCCCTTGATAAGAATGGAGCCCGGGACCCTGCAGTCCACAAGCCGTTGCTCTATTAACTGAGCCAAACTAGCTAGGGCTATATGTAAACTTGATTTATGAATAGCTGGTAATATATCAGTGTGAGAAAGGAACCTGGGACTACTGGGTATTGCTATGAAAAAAATGAAATTGATTTCCTGCATTATACCATACACAAAAATCTATTCATGGTTAAAAAAAAAAAGGTTTAAATACAAAAACAAGACTACAGATCTTTCAGAAGAAAATATAGAAAAATATCTTTATGATTTTAGGGTAGAAAAGACTTTATTAGACAAGGTCACAAAGCACTGACAATAAACAAAAGGATTATAAGATTAAAATAAAATTATGAATCAAGACACTTCTGAAGCTGCATGATTATACATATTCATTACTGTATTCTATCTACTGTCTTACATGTCTTTAAAAAAAAGACACCATACAAGTCACAAAAACAGCCCACAAACTGAGCTATTTGCCACTTACATAACTAAAAAAAGCTTAGTATTCAAATATGTGAAAAATATAAGACAAACAATCCATGAGGAAAACAAAGATATTTCAGAACAAAGCTAACAAAATTTGAAAAGATTTTTAATTTCTCTAACCATAGGGAAGCAAAATCACAGTAAGATACTATTTCAGCATCCTACAGTCACAAAAAATGAAAATTTCTGATGATATCAAGAGTTGACAAGTATGTGGAGCAACAGCAACTCATATATTGCTGGTAAAAGTGTAAGCTGCCAATAAGAATGGATAATGAATGCCTTTATAACTGGCATCGTACTGTAAAACTGAACAGCCCTATACCTTATATATCAGCAATTCCATTCCTTGACGAGAGCACCCATCCTATACAATAAAGAATATGCAAATTGACCATCATGCCCTCACACCAGATGGCCACCCCCATGTGGTCACAAGAAGGCTGGTAGGGGAGGGCAGTTGGGGGTGACCCGGACAGCAGGAGAGGGCAGCTTGGGGAGACCGGACTGGCAGGGGAGGGCCATGGGAGGCAATTGGGCCAGAAAGGGAGGCAGTTAGACATCAATCAGGCTGGCAGAGGAGTGGTTAGGAGGTGATCAGGCTGGCCAGCAGGTGAGCATTTGGGAGCCAGCAGTCGGGGATTGTGGGGGATGTCTGACTGCCCGTTTAGGCCCGACCTAAATGGACAGTCAGACATCCCCTGAGGGGTCCCAGATTGGAGAGGGTGCAGCCTGGGCTGAGGGACACCCCTCCCTCTAGTGCATGAATTTTGTGCACCAGGTCTCTAGTAACATATAAGAACGTGTAGCAACCAAACCTGGTGCTTCTAGAATTATCCAAATGCTCATTGAGGAGAATGGAAGAACGTAAGATTTATTTTCACAATTGGGCAAATAACTACAACGTCGAACATCACTAAGGATGAATCTCAAAATACACAGCTGAAAAAAAAAGCAAGTAAAATAAAATAGAAAACGGGTTGTTGTTATGAACACAACAAAATGTTAGTGTTATTATTACCTTGGAGTTTGGATAACGTGGGACTTTCACTTTTTATATTATTCATTCTGAACCATTTAAAATTTGTCCTCTTAACAAATCACATGCTTGGGGAGAAATGATTACAGAAAGGAAAACCAACTGCATAAAAACCTGGGAACCATGGACCTGAAGGGTAGTCACCCTGTTTTCAATTTACACAATTTCCCCAGATATCCCAAATTAAAACCATGCTTAGCATACATATCCTGTTGGTTAAGTCTATAATATGTTGGGAAAATTGCCAACCAAAAGGGATTAAGAAATACTGGTTTTTACTAAAAGTACCTCTGCATTAACCCTTTCCAGCTTCATCTAAATTTTTATTATACTTATTTGCCTTTGTCCCACTTCTGCACTTTTCCAATTTTTTTTTCATAGTGTACACTGCACAGATCCTTTGTGATGTAAATAAATATCTACACGCACGACTCCCCTTCCCAAAGGGCCCACTTTTCCATTTTTTGCCACAAGCATCGAAGTCTAGCCGCGCGGAGCAAATTCCCAAATACACGACCAGGAACGTCTGCCGTCTGTCCTTTCCGGTCAGAACGGGGGCCCGCAGGCAGCGGGCGGCCGGGGGGGAAGGGCTGGGCCTCCTCCAGCTGCAGCCCCTCCCCAGTCCCGGCCTCAGGCACCTGCTGGGCCCCGGCGCGCCAGGAGCGCGGTGACCTTCTGCTCCCCAACGCCCCGGACATAGGCGGCTTCCCCTGCGGGAGGCCTTCCTCGCGCCGCCGGGACCCGCCCGCGACCCTGGCTCCGGGGCCGGGGGCCTTACTTGCCGTTCTCCACGCTGTGGCCGGCGCGCGACCTAGGAAGCCTGCGAGCGCCATAGCGCAGGCCGCCGCGGGGTCGCACCGCTGCTCCCGGGCTTCCGGGAGGAGGCGGGGCTACGGGTGCCGGGCTGGCGGGCGGGCGGGGCCGCGGGGGGTGGGGCGGGAGTTCCGATTTATCGAGTTCGGAATCCGAGCTGCTGGCTCAGGCTTCTGTGGAGACAAAGGAGGGCAGGAAGCACAGGCGGCCCAAATTACTCTGAAGCCCGTCTTAATTAACCCCCCCAAATCACGGCTGAAGTGGGATGAGGGGATAATTTCGTTTATATAACCTATATTTGAGGGACTAGGTCTCTTGGAAGATCTCTTAGAGTATACAAAGATTGAGCATCTTTTACTCTTTTCCCTCAGTTCTCTCTCTTTCCTTTAAAATTAAATCTTTATTGTTCAGACTATTACATTTGTTTCTCTTTTCCCCCCTCCATAGCTCCCCTCCACCCGGCTCCCACTCCTCCCTCTGCCCTTAGCTCCCTCCCATTGACCTCATCCATAGGTGTATGATTTTTGTCCAGTCTCTCCCTGTACAACCCTCACCCCTTTCCCCCTGAGAATGATCAGTCCACTCCCTTTCTGTGCTCCTGATTCTATTATATTCACCAGTTTGTTCTGTTGATCAAATTTTTAATTCATTTAATTTTTAGATTCACTTGTTGATAGATATATATTTGTTGTTCATAATTTTTTGGCTTTTACCTTTTTCTTCTTCCTCTTCTAAAAGAGTACCTTTCAGCATTTCATATAATACTGGTTTGGAGTTGATGAACTCCTTTAGCTTTTTCTTATCTGTGAAGCTCTTTATCTGCCCTTCAACTCTGAATGATAGCTTTGGATAGAGTATTCTTGGTTGTAGGTTCTTGCTATTCATCACGTTGAGTATTTCTTGCCACTCCCATCTGGCCTGCATCGTTTCTGTTGAGAAATCAGCTGGCAATCGTATTGGTGCTCCCTTGTAGGTAATGAACTGTTTTTCTCTTGCTGCTTTGAATATTCTCTTTGTCTTTTGCTCTTGGTATTTTAATTATGACATGTCTTGGTGTGTTCCTCTTTGGATTCCTTTTATATAGGGTTCTGTATGCTTCCTGGACTTGTAAGTCTATTTCTTTTACCAGATGTGGGAAGTTTTCAGTCATTATTTCTTTAACTAGGTTTTCAGTATATTGCTCTCTCTCTTCTTCTGGCACCCCCACAATTCTGATGTTGGTACGCTTGAAGCTGTCCCAGAGGCTCCTTACATTATCTTCACATTTTTGGATTCTTTTTTCTTGTTGCTTTTCCAATTGTGTGTTTTCTGATTCTTTATATTTCAAATTTTTGACTTGATTCTTACTTCCTCTAGTCTGCTGTTAGGTTTCTGTATATGTTTTATTTCAGTCAGTGTATGTTTAATTTCTAGTTGGTTCTTTTTCATCTCCTCTTGGGTCTCGCTAAATTTATCCATCTTTTCTAGGATATTCTTGAAAAACCTTATAACCGTGGTTTTGAATTCTATATCCAGTTGTTTGTTTTCCTCCATTTCTTTTGTTTGTGATCTCTTCATCTCCACATTTTCACTATGTCAGGAGAACTTCTGTGTTGGATTCAGCCTTGTGATACAAGACTTGCAAAACTGCAAAAGCCTCTCTGTTGAGCTTGGGATGGGAGGAGCCTCAGGGCTTAAGGGATCGCTTTGCCTTCCAGTTGGCCCCATCCTCCATAGCCCCTGGGTTTTATGTGACTCTGGGTAGTTGCTGGAGCAGTGTCTGTGTGTGCACGTGCAGTGTCTCTAGATCACTGCCTTTCCAACTCCCGTGTGCTCCGGGACCATATGAGTCTGGGTCCCCAGGTTTTTGCCCAAAACTGGGGTTTAGTGGAGTTAGAAGTGGTGCAGTTGGGAGGCTCTGTCTCCCGCCCACTCGTGAAAACCAGTGGCACAATCAGCAGTCAGTCTTTTGTGCACAGTGCTGTGTGAGCCACCAGACTTCTGCCCTTTGGCAACTCCCCTAAATTTCCGTGCACTTCTCCCTTTGCACAGTCCAAACTCCCCTCATATGAGTCTCACCTGGACTTGGGGTTCAGTGCCGTAGGATAAGGGGTTCAATGCAGTTGGGAGCCTCCGTCTCCTTCCCGCCAGAGAAAGCCAGCCAGGTACTCCGGCACCCACTCTCTCCACACACGCTTCTCCGTACTTCATCTTTTTGCAGGTCCTCTGGGTCTCCGTGAGCCCCTCTTTCCTTCTAGTTGTAGAATTTCCACTCAGCCAGCTTTCCTGTGGTTCTGGATGCTGTCTGTTCTTTTAGTTGTAGTTTTGAAATTGTTGTGAGAGGCAGCAGTGTAGGTGTTTATCTATGCCGCTATCTTCACAGATGAACCTTCCCTCAGTTCTCGTTCTTTTACTTTTTAATATATTGTTTAGTAAACTCCTATTTCATCAGTCACTGACCAGATGACCTGAAAGATGGGTTTGGAGTGAAATACAGAGCAAGAAAAAGCTTTCCATCTGGTCCAGGCTGCTGTGAAAGGAGTCCTGCCAATTGGCCTCTTAAATTCCAACAGTTCAATTTGTTGGGATCATATGTGGCAGATCAGGAGGCTTCATGTAATCCAAGGAAGTCTTTTTTTAATTTTTATGTTATTTTAGGGAGAAAGGGAGAGAAAGAGAGAAAAAAAACATAGATGGCAGAGAAAAACATCCCTGGGCTGCCTTGTTCCCTATTGGGGGTGAAGCCCGCAACAGGGAGAGGGGGTAGGTGGAGTGGAGGGGAGATGTGCCCTCACCAGGAATGGAAACAGCGACCTCTTGGTGCATGGGTCAATGCTCAACCACCAACCCTCTCTGGCCAAACTGGAAGTCTTTACAGAATTAGATCTCTAGAATATGTCTGACACGTGACATCAGGTGGCTATGCAATCTGAATTTCTCATCATGAACTGGGCGTTATCTTGTCCTTTTAGATACTTTTTTTCTTTTTTTAACTAAGAGGAAGTGGTTTATACAGAACAGGGCCAGAGATCCCCTCTTCTCCCCCCCAAACACACAAACCACAGCCTATTTTCATTAGCATACTTTTGACCCTGAGCTAATATCTATAGTTTAACAAGGAGTTTCTTGATTGAGAAAAAAATTCAAAGATGGATTACAGATGGTTTTGCTAAATGTACTGACCCAGCTGGCAAGGGACTGGCTTTGGCTTTTAAAGACCCATTTATGAGAGACCCTCAGGAGCAGCAGTGAGGAAAAAAATCCTCCTGAAGGGCAGAATGTTATCTTATATATTTTGCCTGGAAGGAGATATGACATTTCCTGGGCACTGATCTAGTCAAGTGGTAAGGGACTGGAAAAGGCTTTGGGATATTTCTGTGGAATTGGACCTCTCATAATGGCCCCAAAGCATAAGAATATTTTGGTCTGATTGAATGCTCAAAAAAGGCTCTAATTGCCAAAGGGCTCTTAATCAGAACAAGTTTGCTTTATTGCTAACGTATTATACCAAAATTTTGGGGCTTAAAAAAACACTTATTCTCTCCCAGTTTTTGTGCATCAGGAATCCAGGTGCCAGAGTGCCTCTGGCTCTACCTCTTAAATAAGGTTACAAACTTGTTAGCTGGGGTTCCAGCCTCATATGACTAGGGGAGGGATCTGCTCTCATGATTGTTGGCAGGATGTTTAGACTACAGGCCTCCTTTAGTTCTTTGCTATGTGGAGTTCTCCAAAGGTCATCTCATAACATAGAAGCTGCTTTTGCCACAGATTGAACCAACGAGAGGAAGGGGGGCATTGATCAAGATGAGAGACACAGTCTCTTTGAACCTAATCTCAGAAGTGACATCTAACACTTTTGCTGTATTCTAGCATGAGAAATAAATCAGATCCATCCCACTCTCAAAAGGAAGGGATTACACAAGGGGTGAATACAGGAAGGTGGGGGATTTTTGAAGGCCATTTTAAAGGCTGTCTACTACAATGACCGACTCTGTAGACAAGAGTCTTCTTCCGCCACCACAGCTGTTTGTTCAGTTGCTCACTAATAAGGTAGCCACAGTGGAATGGATACATATATATATTTTTAACATTATTTTTCTCTGCCAACACTGATTGGTTAGCACTATTATTTGTAGATCTCATTGTAATCAAACCTGCCGTAGCAACTTTTTCTACAGGAAGACAATTATTCTGGGTCTGGATTGCTTTCACTGACATGCTTCTTTTATATACTTCATCTGTGGTTATTGAATACCTTATACACCATACACCTTATATAGCATCCCATACAACACTGCTTCTTACCAAAGAACTCACTTTCCTGTGAAAGATGTGATGCAGAATATGATACTTGTGCAATTAACCAGTCTTATCACATATCCCATCAGACCAGAAGCAAATGGTCTTACAAAATAATGGACAGTCTCTATTGAAGGTTTACTTTTGGAACCAGGTGAGAAAATACACTTTGGGATACTGTCCTGAAAGTATTTGACATATCCTCCAAATAATTTAACAGTACTCAGTGGTATCTCTTTGGTTGAACCATATTTTGTTTGGAATACAGGGTCAAAGAATAGCAGAGGGATCGATACCTTGTTACACCTGCCACACTGCTCATATATTTTGCTTTCCATTGTAGGGAGAAACAACCTGCCATGCATCTCAAGGGTCCCTGCCTATTATTGCTGAGTATGTCAACTGCAAGACATCCATCTCCTGATACTGAACATTTCTGTGGCTAGTCATACAGGCATCTAAGTAAAGCAACTACATTACTACTATATAACTGCTATTACCCTGGCTTCCTTGCTGCTTGCTCAAAAACTGGTTGGCCCTCACCCCTGGATTCTTCTACTGTA
>PVJN01019591.1:0-37185 GCA_004026805.1 Lasiurus borealis
CTTGGAGAATACATTAAACAAAAGATAATTATTTTTTTCTTTCTCTTTTTTCTAACATAATTGGCTAAATAATTTACTTGTATGCACAATTTGAAAACACTGATGATCTTTTATAAACTAGGGCAGCAAATGCATGTACTTAGTGATATTTTTCCATTTGTATTGTAATACAGATACTACTGACAAAATATAACTGGGGGATAAATATAAAGGATAGGAGCTTTTTGTTGCTTTCTAAAAATTAACCTATTCTACCACTTTAACTGCTACTACTATTTCTATGCCGTTGGTGTAGCTGTTTTCTCTGTTTCTGAAATGGTGGGTAATTCTATTTTTGTCTGTCTGTATATCAGGGGTGGGGAACCTTTTTTCAGCCAAAGGCTATTTGGATATTTATAACATCACTAGAGGCCTGGTGCATAAAATTCGTGCAAGGGTAGGGTCCCTAGACCTGGCTGGCAATCAGGGCCAATCTGTGGGGTGACTGGCAAAACAATTGGGGGGATCCTGCTGGCATCCACCTTGGCCAGCCTGGTGCTGCCTGCTCACTGGCTCCACCCTCTACTACCGCCATTGGTTGTTTCCCTCTGCTGCGTGTTGGGCAGGGTGATCAGGGGTCCCCAACTGGCACCCGCTTTGGCTCGCCTGTGGTTTGGGAACGGCTCCTGCATTGAGCATCTGCCCCCTGGTGGTCAGTGCACATCATAGTGACTGGTTTTTGCACTGGTCATTCCACCATTCAGTTGATTTGCATATTAGGCTTTTATTATATAGGGCAAATCCATGCACCTGGGGGTCTCTCAGAATCGGACTGAAACCAGCTCTGAGACATCCCCTGAGGGGGCCTGGATTGCAAGAGGGCATAGACAAGGTTGAGGGACCCCAGCGGTGCACAATCAGGGCCAGGGAAGAACACAGGATGTTGGCCATTGGTAAGGGACTGTGGGAGGGATCCAGGGCATGTCCAGCCTGTCTTGTCCAGTTCTGATCAGCTGGACCTGAGCAACAAGCTAACTACTGGTTGGAGCGTCTATCCCCTGGTGGTCAATGCACGTCATAAGGAGCAATTGAGCAGCTTTAGCATATCATTAGCATATTATGCTTTGATTGGTTGAACAACCAAGCAGACGACTAGACACTTAGGCTTTTATTATATAGGACTAGAGACCCATTGCACAAAGAGATTCATGCAATAGGCCCTCCTTCCCTTGGCTTCCAGCACGAGTTTTCCTCTGGCACCCAGAACCCACACTTATCCTCTGGTCAGAATCTGCCTTCTTCATCTTTGCTGCAGACTCCAGCTGGAGTCTGCCATCTTCTTCTTCATCTGCAGTCTTGTCTTTGCCCTGGCACTCTGCTCCTGTAGATCCTTTCATCCCCCACCCTTCCTCTCATAGTAGGCATCCTGTCTTGCCTAGCCACTCCATGCCTGGAGCAGATGGGCAGCCACTATCTTTGGCCTCCTAATTTGCATACCCACTCTGATTGGCTGTTGGCATAGCAGAGGTACGGTCGATTTACATGTTTGTTTATTATTAGTGAAGATTAGTGGGCCACACAAAATTACCAACTTAAAAATTAGCCTGCTATATTTGGTCAAACATTTAATTACCTCACTCCTAATACCTTGGAAGGGCTAGACCAAATAATTTCTCAGGCCTTATATGACCCCCAGACTGGATGCTCTCCACCCTTGCTGTATATGATTCTGGTAGGAAGACCAAAACAATTCAAATAAAAAGAAATCAAGAACATAAACCTGATTTTGTTCATTCTTTTCCTAAATTTCAATTTGGATAGCCAATGAAACAAGGACTTTCTGGTTTTGAAACTTTCCTGCTCAGTAGAAAGGGACTGAGATGAGCATACTGATTCCAAAGCAGCCACTCATAATTGTTCCTGACCACACCCATAGTATTATGAAGCATGTGAGCAGTAGCAGGACACCTTCTGAAAGACTTCCCCATGTTTTTTGGGTAATAGTAGGCTTTATCAGAGTCCATGTTGAAACTTTAATTTATTTATGAATTTATTAAAAGAGAAGTTGAATATCCATGCACATACTCATTAGAATTTAATTAAGTCCCATGATTATATAGGATCTTTAACTCTTATTCCATGTTCTGAGGTGTGTATGAAATGTCACCTTATTTTCTTAATAACTGATTAAGTATGATCCAGTCCTATCCTACTGGGATAGGGATATCACATAAAGTACAAAACATCTCCTTAAATATGAATTTCATCTAGACTACAAAATTTAGTATAAATATGTCTTATAGATTATTTGGAGCATACTTATATTAAGGCTTCAGATTTCTTTTTATAAAGACCTAGACTATTGGAGTAATACAGATTCATACATTTTTGTTATCAACTTATTCTAATCAGTGAAAACACAAACATACAAACTGAAATAATTTGAGATGAACTAAATATATGGTATTTCTCTTTCTGTCTCTGTCTGTATGTGTGTATATATATTATTTTGTATAAATAAAAGCCAAAAGTATACATTTTATGACAATGAACATTTTGTATTATTTTAATATTATTAATATTTAAAGCATTTTCAGGTATACTTAATTATTATTACCAAAACTCTATTTTCAAAAAGATTTGAAATAACTCCCACAGAATGGGAGTTATTATAGACCACCAAAACCATAATGCAAAATTGTGTTTTTGTCCCTTTTCTTTATCTCTGCCTCTACAGTTCCTCAAGTCTTGTCATAACTGAATTAAAGATTCCACTTAGCTCTCAAAACAGTCTAAGTGAGAATGAGGAAAACTCAAGATTCACTTATTTATGTCTCATCATCTTGAAGAACATTTATGTCTCATCATCTTGAAGACAGATATATTTAATAAAAGCACCCAGATCTTGGTTTTAAACAACAATTTTTTAATAAAAGCCACCAGAGATTCTTTGAGGACTAATTAGAACAAGGAAAATATAATAGGAACTTGTAGTTTCTTGTCCAGAAACTAAGGAAATGCTTAACAAAAAATAGGCATCTGTTGATAGAAGACAGTAGCCAACCACAAGGAGCGCCTAATAATCAAAGGAAGGACAATTTGAGCAAAAAATGTTAGCATTATTCCACAGTAAAGGAAAAAATAAGGTAGGTATATAGTTAAAATATTCATATAATAAATTGGCCTAATATATGATATAAGCAGGGAAATAAGAAGTTGCATTTTACTCTTGAAATATATTACCTAAAATGTAAACATTCACATTTATCTTAATCTTTTAACAATCTAGGTAGTAGGCTAGAGGATACAATCATAAGTTCTGAATGTCAATCATATTAGAAGCTGTATAAAGATGGGGAAATAAGATCAGGGTAGCAGTGATAAAAAGGAAGTGACATTTCTCTTGAGTGTTACTTTGTAGTTCTGATTCTTAAAACCACAGTAATGTGTTTCATAACTCTCTTCACCCCCATATAAACAAACAGTTACAACCCACCTAAATGTTGGGGGGAACAAAAACAGTATATGTACACTAAAAATAAGCCTAACTAAATTAAAAATTTAAAACAATATTGTAGTGAGTTGGAAAGAAAACAAATAATCTAACTTTAGAGCACAGTATTTTAATTGAAAGCATAAATATAATGCAAACCATACACAAATGTCGTACTAAATACATTTCTCACAAATAGATGGATATATAGGTAGGTAGATGGGAAAGGAAATATAGATGTATGCTATGCATGGATTAGTATATATGCATATATTTTCTGGCTGAGTCCATTGAGAAGGCATAGGAACAATAATATTTCAGTAACAATAATTTTACCTAGTGTAAGGATCTTGGTTTTAAGCACCATTCTTTAATATAAGAAATCACAGATTCTTTAAGAACTAAATAATTTTAGGGTTTGGGTAAGAAAAAATATAATAGGAGTATGATATAATAGTATGTTGGCCAGAAAGTATGGAAGTACTCACTAAAAGATTGATAGAACACAGTAGCCAACTACAAGGAGCTCCTAATAATCAAAGGTGGAACAGTTTGAGCAATAAAATAAATGATGTAATGTTATTTTATCCCATTAAATTCAATGAATATATGAGTATGCTTATAAAATATGAGCATATATTATTTATAATTATATCAATCAATCAATCAATCAATCAATAAGTGGACTGGATATCTTAGCCACCCAATTAAGTTTTGTTTGTTTTTATCATGTGGGGGAGAATCTTTGTTGTTATCCAATGGCCACATCTGAATAGAATAGTGAAAGTGTTTTAGAATAACATGGTATACAGTGTAGAATTTTTGGTGTCTAACATATGACTAAAATATCTAGTTATATATTCTTTAACATGGACTATTACTTGAATACAAACACACATACTATATAGGTAACTCAAGAACAAAATTATATCAAAGAGACGTGTAATTTGACACTTGTATTTGCAGAAGTATACAGTGCAATTCTATAAATCGTGCATAATGCATGATTTCAATATTGTTTTGCATAGGGACACTATGTAATTCAGGCCACTGCCACTAGATGGGAAGGACATATATGCGTATACTAGAATATAGAATAGATCAAGTATCAAGGGTTAACTAAAGTTTTTCTTAATGAAACATGAGATACTATCAATAGTTTTATTTAACAAAAAGAAATTTAAGTTTATACAAAGCTTTAGGCAATATTACCATTTGAAACCAAAAATTAAGAAAATAAATTCCTTTAAAAATCAATATAACTTAAATTTCAGTCTGTAATACAAATAAAGATTCAGAAAATAGCCATTTCTTATCAAAATGGTTTTCTTTTTGTGAGTACATGCACTTTATTTCCTTCTTTTATAAAAGTCAACAATAAAATAGAAGATGAAGAAAAAAGTACCCATCTTTCTAATATTAGTGGTTAAAAATGTTATTGCTAAATTCCAATAAATATGTTTCTGCCTAAACTTTTAAAACAAAAATTGAGTATACTATTGTCATCCTAATAAAAATTTGAATAGTGAAAAAAAATCAATAACTTTTATACTCATCTGCTTTTGCCATTGGCATCACAGCCAGGTCAAAAGCATACACATTTTAAACTATTCTTCAGAGTCAAAAGAAAATTGAGACATTTTTAGGTTCATGTAGGAATTTGGATCTCAACAAATATTTGAAATCTCTGTTGTATTGTGGGGTTTCTGGTTTTGGGAAAATCTCATGCCCTTTGGATATTTAAGAATTAAATATTCCCATACTTCTGGTCCTGTTATATGCCTGTCACATTAACCATTCTGAATTTATTTTACTGGCCTCGCTTTCTAATATTTTAAAAGCTTTGTGAGAGATTGCTTCTTTTCCATCAATATCCAGTCATCCACTTTCTCATAGTAAAGTTATAACTGGCTTCACAGTTGACTAAATTAAACACTTCCTTTTTCAGTTTCCATGAAGTTGGATGTGGACATTTTACTAAGTTCTGATCAGCAGAAAGGAACAAAATTGAGCTACCATCAGGTGTTTTTCTTAAAAGGAATTAGCAAATGCTTTAAATTCTTTCCTCCCTTCCCCATGATTTATAGGGGATTAAAAGAAAAAAGGAACTGCTTATTTGGACTCGAACATGGAAATCACATATTGAGGATTATAGTGCCAATCTCCTATAACAGCTTTTCTTTAAAACAAGGAAGAAATAAACTTCTATTTAATTGAATCACCTAGTATATCACCTCTGTTTTACGATCTAACTAATTTCCTAATATATGTACCAAATGACTTATTTTAGCACTTTAGTAGAACCTCATTTGCAAACTTCCCAGAAAGACATGGGACATGAGATACATAAAGGACATTATTTTTTGTGTATGCCACATTTTCTTATCTTGCTTTGGTCTGAATATGGTTAAGTTTATCAGTTTATTAAAAACTATAGTAACTGCCATTTTAAAATAACTTTTTATAGTTTTACAATCCCCCCTTCTTTTCTTGATAAACACCCAAATAACTCCTATCAGCCACATCTGTGTTAATGTGACCCAGCGCCCCAAGTTACAGCTGAATTGCTGCCACACCGCCTTCATTCTCTTTCTTGGTAATGTGAATTTTAGAATAGAGTAAATGAAACAAGATGTTGAAGCTTGATTTGTGCAATATTTGTTTGTATTGGTGAGCTAACTCTGTCATCTCGTACTACTAGTAAGTTCCTTTATTTCAATGAGCTGTAATCAAATTAAATGAAGATTTTTAAGACCTAATTCTATGCTCTCTGCTGCACAGGAAGTCCTAGCTCTCTGTGTGATATGCATTTTCTACCTCCAATGTACTCTCAGACTGCATCCCTAAGAGGGAAAGCTATCTGAATAAGCGTCCAATTATGATTACATTCTGCTGCATTCCTTCATCATAAAGATTGTTACTGTTCTTTCTTTGCCCCTCGTTCTGCTTTTAGATGTCTTTATTTTATCAACCTTATATTATTTTAAAAAATTAGAAATTGAAGTTTTATTTTTAAAAAGTATAGAATAGGTATTTTCAACTTTCAGAATAATAGTTTCATGCCATCAAATAAATGTTTTTCATCTTAAACTACAAATCTTCAAGTGTAAGTGAACACATGAAGAAATAGAAATAAGCCCAAGTAAACATATTCACCTTATGTGGGTAATTAAGAAAATAAATAAATAAAATAACTGGCACTTAAATGGGACTAATTTAAATACCTTTCTTATAAGAAAACAATAGGGGGAATATTTTGTGATTTCTTTTTGGTAAAAAAAATCTTTCATAATTCATAAATATATTTTTTTCAATTATGGGACCACTTAAGATCAGTCTATGTATATGAGAAGGAGTGTGATGTGGAAAGATTCCAAAGCTTTAAACACTAATTAGCTACCTCATGTCATCTTTGATAAGAATAGAGCTTTCTTTTTCACAGTGTCTAATGTTTCACATTTAAAATATATCAATATTTTAATTAGCCACTAATTGGCATAAATGATGAGAAAACTCACTATATTTATTTGAGTTGGTCATTATACTTCTACATTCTTTGTTTGTATAAATTATTAAAAACATAAATTATTAAAAACAATAGTATTATAGTTTACATATATTAGTTCATCTAATTCTTATAATCCCTTAAGTGATATTGCAACTATTTAAAGTAAAAACAGATTTCTCTAAAGGAAGAGGGGACAAGAGTTTAGAAAGTTTAAGTAACTTAACCTGAACCACACAATTAGGAAATGACTGAATAAGGATTTGAGTTAAGTTTTTTTTTGCTCCAATGACTATAGACTAGTATGGAAGTCAGCCCAAAGAATTTTAACCAAATTGCTATGTTTCTTTGTATTCTATAATGAGTGTAGAAGAACAATTATTTCCTTTATTAACCTTTTTTTATTTGTCAGGGCACAATAAAATACCTGGTACTTTATCTGTTCACCAATATGTGTTAAATGAAATAAGCATGTAAACTTGAATGTACAAATTGAATGAATGAATATATTTATGCTAAAATCAGAATAGGTCATTCTTCTCAGATTATGAAAATATCCCTTATATTGTTAAGTATGTTGTGATATTTAAGAATAATATCTGTTAAACCCACTTACCTTATGTTTAAGATATTCCTACTACAGAAACCATAATAAGAATTGCCAAACTTACTATGAAACTAGTATTTGTGATCTAGATCCTGAGAGCAAATACAACTGCAAGATATTCAAAATTTCTATGTGAATTCTATGTCATGTAAACATGGGTTATTATCGTTAAATTTCTTTCAATTACACAGAATTAAAAACATAAAATCAATACAGGGGTGAGTTCAAAATTATTTCATAGTGTTCCTATAGATGCAGTGCTTGTTCTCATAAAATAAAATAATATACATTCTAACAAGAGCAGGTACAAAAGTATTGGGAAGAATATTTTATATTTAGGAAAAACATACTCTCTTGCAAAGTGTTCAGATGATAGGAAGTTGTATATGTTATTAATGAGTAAAAGCATTTCTTAGAAAAACTGTCCTTCTCAAATTCATCTTACTACTACTGTGTGCCAAGCTTTTCAATTGCCTAAGGTTATAAAAATTGCACTAGGTAATTATTATAGGCTTTGTATTTTAGTTATATGAGTTTCATAAAATGTCATTAAAATAACTCCTACTGGAATACTTTGATAAGTACTTAGCAGATACTTCCACAGCCACCAGCCCTAGAGAATTATTCTAAAGGTGGTTACAGGTATGTTCTGCTCTTTATCTTTCATGTTGCTGCTATCAACATTGGTGCTCCAAGATGAAAAGTCTCACTCCTGCTCATTGCCAATTATTCTGTAGACAACTTTCTTTCTTTTTGTGATAAGTATAAATGGGTATTATAACTACTCATCTCTTTTTCCAAATTACAAACTCTTTTGGGTCAGTCCAGAATTGATACCACTTCTATTTTTCCTGTGAATAAACTAACATTGCCAGGGATGTCTTCATTCCAATCTCAGTTATTTCTATATTCTTTTCTCTTTATGTCTGCATCAATCAGGGATATAATTCAATCTGTATCCATGTTGCGATTATGATAGTCTTGCTCTGCAATAAAACCTTTGCAGATTAAAAAATATTTTCTTCTTACTATTTATAGAATTTTTGGAGAATGAGGCAAAATTCAGTAGTGCATTAACTGAAGTTGTATACTATCTCTTTAATATTGAGAGAGAGAGAGAGAGAGAGAGAGAGAGAGAGAGAGAGAGAGAGAGAGAGAGAGAGAGAGAGAGAGAGAGAGAATATACCCAAAAATATTTGGGGCATTATAAGTGAGTTGAGATGTAAGATGGCTTTTTTTTTGTATTTTTCCTCTGTTTGCTCCCCTTTACTCTCATGTGAGTTGACCCTTTGCTGGTGGCAAATTCCAGTAGATCATAATTATGCAAGAAGTTTGTCAGAAGGCTGATGGACACCTTCAGCAGCGCTAAAGATCTGCATATTATTACCTGCTGCCAAACAGCTGAGCGCAATTCCCATAACCCAGTGGTCAGCAAACTCCTTAGTCAACAGAACCAAATATCAACAATATAATGATTGAAATTTCTATTGAGAACCAAATTTTTAAAATTAAAATTCTTCTATCACCACTTACTTCTTTTCTTTTATTTTTTTAATTTATTTTATTAATGTGTTACATGTATACATATCTTCCCATTGCCCCCACCATACTTGCAGGGATACCCTAACCCCCCAGTGTTTTGTGTTCATTGGTTATGCTCATATGTATACATACAAGCCTTTGATAGATCTCCTATCTACCCCACCTCTCCTTAAACTTCCTGCTATAATTCGACAGTCTGTTTGATGCTTTACTGCCTCTGTATCTATCTTTTTGTTCATCAGTTTATAATGTTCTTTATTATCCACAAATGAGTGAGGTCATGTGGTATTTCTCCTTCACTGATTGGCTTATTTCTCTTAGCATAAGGCTCTCCAGTTCCATCCAGGTTGCTGCAAATGGTAAGAATTCCTTCTTTGTTAAGGCAGCATAGAATTCCATTGTATAGACGTACGTACTATAGTTTTCTGATCTACTCATCTACTGATGGGCACCTAGGCTGTTTCCAAATTGTAGCTATTGTAAATTATGCAGCTATGACCGTAGGAGTACATAAATCCTTTCTGATTGGTGTTTCTAAATTTCTTAGGATATATTCCTAAGAGTGGGATTGCTGGGAGTTCCATTTTTAGTTTTTTGAGGAAACTCCATACTGTTTTACACAGTGGCTGCGCCAGTCTGCATTTCCACCAACAGTGCACAAGGTTTTCTTTTTCTCCGCATCCTCACCAACACTTGTCATTTGTTTATTCGTTGATGATTGCCATTCTGACAGGTGTGATATGGTATCACATTGTTGGTTTGATTTGCACCTCTCGGATAATTGATGACTTTTAACATATTTTCATGTGTCTCTTGGCCTTCCTTCTGTTGTCTTTTGAAAAGGTAATATTTAAGTCTGTTGCCCATTTTTTATTGGATTATTTATCTTCCTTTTATTAAGTTGTACAGGTTGGCTGTAGATGTTGGAGATTAAACCTTTATCAGTGCTAACATTTGCAAATATGTTCTCCCATACAGTGATCTTTCTTGTTGTTTTGTTGATGGTTTCTTTTGCTGTGCAAAAGCTTTTTATTTTGATGTAGTCTCATTTGTTTCTTTTTTCTTTAGCTTCCATTGCCCTTGGAGCAGTATCAGTGAAGAAGTTCTTTCGGCATATGTCTGAGATTGTGCTGCCTGTGGATTCCTCTATTATTTTTATGGTTTCTCATCTTATGTTTATGTCCTATATCCATTTTGAATTTATTTTTATATATGGTGTAATTTGGTGTCTAGTTTCATTTTTTTAGATGTATCTGTCTAATTTTCCCAACACCATTTATTGAGGAGACTGTCTTGACTCCATTGTAGGTGCATGCCTCCTTTGTCAAATACTAATTGAGCATAGTGATTTGGGTGGATATCTGGGTTCTCTATTCTATTCCATTGGTCTATATATCTGTTCTTGTGCCAGTACCAGGCTGTTTTGAGAACAGATGTTTTGTAATATAGCTTGAAATCTGGTACTGAGATCCCACCTACTTTTTTCTTCTTTCTCAGGATTGCTGTGGCTATTTGGGGTCTTTTTTTTGTTCCAGATGAATCTTTGAAGAGTTATTTCTAGGTCTGTGAGATATGTCGTTGGTATTTTAATGGGTAGTACATTGAATCTATAGATTGCTTTGGGTAGTATAGACATTTTAACGATGTTGATTCTCCCAATCAATGAGCATGGTATGCTCTTCCATCTGTTTACATCTTCCTCTATCTCTTTTTTCAGTGTCCTGTAGTTTTCTGCATATAGGTCTTTTACCTCCTTAGTTAGGTTATTCCCAGGTATCTTAATATTTTTGGTGCAATGGTAAATGAGATTGCTTTTAAGTCTCTCTTTCTATAATTTCACTATTAGTGTAGAGAAATGGCATAAATTTTTTGGCATTAATTTTCTATCCTGCTACATTGCCAAATTCACTTATTAAGTCTATTAGGTTTTGGTTGGAGTCTTTTGGGTTTTTTATGTACAGTATCATGTCATCTGCAAATAAAGACAGCTTTACTTCTTTTTTCCCATTTGGATGCCTTTTATTTCTTCTTCTTATCTAATTGCAATGGCTAATAATTTCAGGACTATGTTGAACAGGAGTGATGAGAGTGGGCATCCCTGTCTTGTTCCTGTTCTTAGGGGAAATAGTTTTAGTTTTTACCCATTGAGTATGATGTTAGCTGTGGGTTTATCATATATGGCTTTTATGATGTTGAGGTATCATCCTATTTCCACCTTGCTGAGAGTTTTTATCAAGAAAGGGTGTTGGATTTTGTAAAATGTTTTTTCTGCATCAATTGATATGACTATGTAATTTTTGTCTCTCAATTTGTTTATGTGATATATCACGTTTATCGATTTGTGGATATTGTACCATCTTTGCATTCCTGGGATAAATCCTACTTTGTCTTGGTGTAAGATCTTTCTGATGTGCTGCTGGATCCGATTTGCCAGAATTTTGTTGAGAATTTTGGCATCTATGTTCATAAGAGATATTGGCCTGTAATTCTCTTTCATTGTGTTATCTTTATCTGGTTTTGATACTAGGGTGATGCTGGCTTTATAGAAGGTGTTTGGAAGTGTTCCTTCTCTTGAATATTTTTGAATAGTCTGAGGAGGAATGGTTTTAATTCTTCCTTGAATGTTTGGTAAAACGCTCCTGTGTAGCCATTGGTCTGAGCTTTTGTTTGCTAAAGCTTTTTGATGACTGCTTCAATTTCTCCCATAGTTGTTGGACTATTGAGATATTTAGATTCTTTCTGATTGAGTTTTGGAAGGTTATGTTTTTCAAGGAATATGTCCATTTTCTGCAGGTTGTTCAATTTGTTGGAATAGAGTTGTTCATAGTATTTTTTAACAATCCTTTGTATTTTGATGGAGTCTGTTGTTATTTCTCCTCTTTCATTTCTGATTTTGTTTATTTGGGTCTTCTCTTTTTGCTTTTTGGAGAGCCTGGCTAGGGGTCCATCAATCTTGTTTATCCTTCCAAATAACCAGCTGTTGGTTTGTTGATCTTTTGAATTATTTCCTTGGTCTCCATGTTGTTTATATCTGCTCTGATCTTTACTATTTCCTTCCTTCTGCTTACACTGGGCTTTTCTTGTTGCTCCCATTCTAGCTCTTTGAGTTGTAGGATTAGGTCATTTATTACCATTGTTTCTTGTTTTTTTGCAGTAGGCTTGTAGAGCTATGAACTTCCCTCTTAAGACTGCTTTCACTGTGTCCCATAAATTTTGTTTTGTTGTGTTGTCATTGTCATTCATTGCCATGATGTTTTTTTTATTTCTTCCTTGATCTCTCTGGTTACCCAGTCATTGTTTAATAGCATGCTGTTTAGTCTTCATGTGTTTGATTTCTTTATATTGTTTTAATTGTATTTGTTTTCCAGTTTTATGCCACTCTGGTATGAGAAAATCCTTGATATGATTTCTATCTTCTTGAATTTGAAGAGACTTTTTCTATGACCCAACATATGGTCTATCTTTGAAAATGACCCATGTGCACTGGAGAAGAATATATATTCTGTGGCTTTGGGGTGAAATATTCTGAAGATGTCAATTAATTCCATCTGGTCTAGTGAGTCATTTAGAATTAATGTTTCTTTGCTGATTTTTTGTTTAGAGGATTTGTCCAGTGGTGACAGTGAGGTATTAAAGTCTCCTACTATGATTGCATTGCTGTCAATCTCGCCCTTAATATCCTCCAGGGTTTTTTTAAAATGTATTTAAATGCTCCAATATTGGGTGTATATATATTTACCACTTATTTCTTCTTGTTGGATTGTTCCCTTTAATATTAAGAAAGGGCCTTCTTTATTTCTTGTTATGTCCTTCAATTTGTGATCAAATTTGTCAGATATAAGTACTTCAACCCCTGCTTTTTTTCATTTCCATTTGCCTGAAACACCAACTTCCATTCCTTCATCCTCAGTCTGTGTGCATCTCTTTTTCTGAGGTGGGTTTCTTGTAGACAGCAGATATATGGGTCATGTTTTCTTATCCAATTCCTTATCCTATGTCTTTTGTTTGCAGCATTTAATCAGTTTATAATTAAAGTTATTTTTAATAGGCACTTATTTGTCACCATTTTTATTCTTTACCCCTTTGTTCCTTCTTTGCTTCCTATTCCTTTTTTTTACAGCAGATACTTTAACATTTCTTGCATTGCTGGTTTGGTGGTAATAAATTCTTTTAGTCCTTTTTTTGTCTCTGAAACTCTTGATTTCACCTTCAATTTTGATTGAAAGCCTTGCTGGTATAGTATTCTTGGATTCAGCCCTTTCCTTTGCATGACTTTGTACATTTCATTCCATTCCCTTCTGGCCTGATGAGTTTCTGTTGAAAAATCAGTTGCTAGTCTGATGGGGCTTCCTTTATAGGTAACTTTCTGTTTCTCACTGGCCACTTTAAGATTCTTACTTTGTCATCAATGTTTGCGAATTTAGTTATAATGTGCCTTGGTGTCGAATTTTTGGGGTTCATTTTGCTTGGGACTCTGTGAGCTTCTTGGATTTGTGTGGGTTTTTGCTTTCCTATATCATGGAAGTTTTCTGTCATTATTTCTTCAAACAGGTTTTGTATTCCTTGCTCAGTTGCCATTCTTCCTGGGATTCCAATTATGTGGATGTCGTTTTGTTTCGTGTTATCCCAAAGTTCCCTTAGGCTCTCCTCTTGCTTTTTATTTATTTTTTCTAGAAGCTGCTGTATTTGGGTATTTTTTCCTACCCTGTCTTCTAGCTCACTGATATGATCCTCTGCTTCTTCTAGTCTACTTTTGAAGCTTTCTATTGAGTTCTTTACTGCAGCGATGTCTTTTTTTTTTTTTCATTTCTTCTTGATTATTCTGCATTTCTTCTTGCTTCTTCTTCATTTCCTCTTGGCTTTTCTTCATTTCCTCTTGGCTCTTACTCATATTGTTGATTTTGTCTTCCATTCTTTTCAGCCACCTTATGACCATTTCTCTGAACTCTTTTCTGGCAGGTTTATTTCAGCTTCTAATTCATTTACTTCCTTTTCTGGTGATATCTGCTTTTCTTTCATATGCGGGCTGTTTCTTCATCTGCCCATGGTCTTTTCTGGATGTCTGTTTATGTAGTTCTCTCTCCTTTCCGTGTAGTGTGTGGAGCTCCTCTGTGTCCAAGTGTTTGCGCTGATTGGAGAGTGGTGTTCTGGGTCCTCTGGCTGTTCAGTGGGTGCTGCAGCTAGTTTTTCTGATCGCTGTAGACATCCACTTCCCCATGAAAAATGATGCAATCTCCACATTCATGCTGATGGCTCCAGGAAACAAAAATCCTGTGGCAGTGGGGCTGCATGGTCATGGGAGCCCCATCCAGCAGTCCCCCACATCCTCTTGGAGGATAACTGACTCTAAACTTGCCAACAAACACTCCCAGTGTGACCCTCAGCTGTTCTCACTGTCTGCTTTAGGAACAAGGCTCCCAACATGTCCATCTATTCTGCTGCCATTTTTTCCTCTAACACCACTTCTTCAAATAGACTTGGCCAGGCCATGGTATTTTGTGGAATAGCCAAAGCGCCACATGTGGCTTGAGAGCTGCAGTTTGCTCTCAATAAACTGCCCTAATCTAATGGTCCTTTGTTGTTAACCAGGCCTTACCTTTGATAGGTATATCTGATTTGCTAAAGGGCACAATATGTGAATAAATAGCCGTGGATGTGGACACTCAGAGAGCTCACTTCACTAGAAAGTGGAACCTCCCCTGGCTCCTCTATGTCTCCCAAATTATATTTCTTGTCTAGTCTCTTAATTCATTTATGTCACAGCCCTTTCTCCAGATTCCTGAACCCTAGCTGCAAGAAAGACTGCAGGAACCCTTTGTGAAGAGACTTCAGGTAAAAAGAATTTTTAAATTATATCATAATCTTTGATCTTTAAAGGAAGTATGAATAAAATCTCAGTCTCTTGAAATTTTGGAGTTCTAGGAACTTTTCTGGGAACAAAGTAATGTTTGAAGCCATTTATGCATGGAAGGATTGATTTCTGGCACTTTTCCACATGTTCTTGATTAGCCCTCACTTGGATTCATTTTCTAAATGATCAGAAATATGTTCTTCTTCCTTTCTGTTTTTAAATTTATTATTATTCAATTTATTGTTCTTGTTGTTGTTGTTGTCTTCTCTTTCTCTTTTTCTTTATTCACTCATCCTCTTTCTACTTCCTCTATCCTGAATTGAGGTCCTCCCCATATTCATCCAATTCCTTATCCTTACTTTCTATATATTATATTCTGCCCCCACATTCTTTACTGGGTATTTTATGTCTATATATTTTGTTTTATGTATTCTCTGTTGTTTTCTCCCATATGTATATATTTTTTCCTTTCTCTTCTTTTGCTTTTCTCTTATACCATTTTGTCTCTCTTCAACATCATTTTCAATGTCTTTATTCTCCCTAATTCTCTTTTCTCTGGTTGTCACTTACATTGGGGTTATTGGTGTTGTGAGTACATTCATGTTTTGTTCCTTTTGTGTTGTTTTTGTCAAGGCAAATTTTATCCTGTTTGCTCAATATGGTATAGAGCAAGCCATATAACCAGACACCTATAGAGGAGACTCTATCTGCAAATGAGTCAATAACACTCCAGATCCAATTACAGAAGCAGGAAGAAGGTGGAAGTAAGGAAGAGAGCATGAATGAAAGAGGGAGCAAAATAGGAGAGTGTGGATGTGTGTGTGTGTGTGTGTGTGTGTGTGTGTGTGTGTGTGTGGCACAGTTAGATCCCACAGGATCTTCAGGGGTAGGCTGATTTGGCGCATCTAACCAGTCAGCCTCTGCTACCATTACAAACAGTCCTGAAGCATCCAGCTCTTCTGCAGAGGCAATGCCACCTTGAAGAGGAGAGCTGTTGTTACTGGGAGCCCAGCTTTATTTCCACTCAGGGAAGCCCTGCACAGTCCACCCCCATCCAATGAAGAGCAGTTGCATGAGTATCCCACCCCTGTCTGAGGAGCAGCAACCTCATGAGAAGCTTGAACTCATCCAAGGAGTGGCAGCTGTGTGGGCAGCCCAACCCTGTACAAGGAGCAGCAACCTTGTGAGCAGCCTATCCTCATATGAGGAGCAACAGCTGTGCAGGTAGCCTGCCCCACCAGCCAGAGGATACACGAATGCTGCAAACCGCACCCACCAGAGGAACCACTGCCAGATGAGGAGCAGCTGTTGCCACGACCACCTGAGAAGCAGCCACCACCGAGAAGTTACTGCCACCCAAGGAATAACTTCTGCATGACTTGACACCTAGATCCTTCAGTGAAAGCAAGTATGTGGAGATAAAGAAACCCCAAAAGAAAGAAAAGGAGGAATCACCAGAAAAGCCATTAAGGGAAATAGAGGCATGCAATATGTCAGAAAAAGAATTCAGAATAAATTCATAAACCAGATGGATGAAAAAATCTACAACTCATATAAAAATCAAGAATAAATAAAGAGTGATATAGCTGCAATAAAAAACACCATGGAAAGTTTCAAAAGTAGCCTAGGAGAAGTAGAGGACTGAATAAGTGAGTAAGAACACAGGGAAGCAAAACACACCCAAACTGAACTGCAATTAGAGGAAAATAATTAGAAGAAAAGGGGAGAGCCTAAGAGAAATTTGGGCCAACATGAAATGAAATAACATACATATATAAGGGGTACCAGAATGACAGGAAGAGGAACAAGGATTAGAAAACCTGTTTGAAGAAATAATGTCAGAAAACTTCCCTGATATGGAAAGTAAAATAATCACACAAGCACAGAGAGTCCCAAACAAGATGAACTTGAAAAGACCCAAACCAAGACATGCCATAATTATGATGACAAACATTCAGGACAAAGAGAGAATATTTAAGGCTGCAAGAGAGAGACAGAAAGTTATGTACAAGGGATCACCCATTATATTAGCAAATGATTTTTCAACAGAAACACATCAGGCCAGAAAGGAATAAAAGGAAATTTACAAAGTGATGCAAGGCAAGGGACCGAATCAAGAATACTCTATCCAGAAAAGCTATGATTCAAAATTGAAGAGGAAATAAGGAGCTTCACAGGCAAAAAAAAAAAAAGGGTAAGGAAGTTTATCACTACCAAGTGAACAATGTAAGAAATGCTAAAGGGACTGGTGTAAAAAGAAGAAATAAAAAGGGAAGAATGAACATAGGCACAAAAATTAAAAATGGCTACAAAGAAGTACCTATAAATAATAATTTTAAATATAAAAAAAACATGACCCATTTGTATGCTGTCTACAAGACACCCACCTCAGAACAAGGGACTCAAATAGACTAAAAGTGAAAAAATGGAAAAATATATTTCAGGAAAATGGAAATGAAAAAAAGCTGGGGTAGCAATACTTCTATCTGACAACATTGACCTTAACTGAATGCCATAATTGGAGAAAAGAAGGCCACTTCATAATACTAAAGGGAGCAATTTAACAATAGGATATAACCCTGGCAAACATATATGCACCCTATGCAGGAGCACCCAAATACATTAAAAAAAATTCTGGAAGATATCCAGGGAAAGATTGAAAGCAATACAATCATAATAGGGGACTTTAGTACCCCATTGATACCACTGGACAAATCTTCTAAACAAAAACTCATAAGGAACTTTTTGACATTGAAATTGGGACCCAAATATTTTTGTTATTATAAGTTTATTTCTAGCCAACAGAGGCAAGATGTTTACAAGGAAAAGAATCAAGGGAAGAAAAAAAAAACGATTCAGAGGCAAAGAAGGAATGAACGCACTATCATACTACAGTGGGAAGGCAGGGGAGGTTGTGGGGGGAGGGGGAACCTGTTAGAGATCAACCAAAGGACTTGTATGCATGTATATGAGCATAATCAATGGATATAAGATACTGTGGGGGGGGGGCAGATTAGGGCATGTACTAGGGGGTAGGGAAGGCCAGGGGGAGGTCAAAAGGAAAAAAAGAAAGACATATGTACTAAAATTTGTAATACTTTAAACAATAAAAGAAAAAAGAAAAAAAAACTCAGCAAAGAAATAGCAATCCTAAACGACTCACTAGAGCAGGTGGATTTATTTGACATTTTCAGAACATTTCACCCCAAAGCTACAGAATATACATTCTTCTCATGTGCACATGGAACATTTCCAAAAATTGACCACATATTGGGTCACAAACAAAGTCTCCTCAAATTCAAGAAGATTGAAAGCATATCAAGATCTTTTCAGACCACAATGGCATAATATTAGAAATAAATTATATTAAAAAATCCAAATACTTGAAAGCTGAATAACATGCTATTAAACATTGGTTGGGTTATCAAAAAGGTCAAATAAGAAATTAAAAACATCCTGGAAAAAAATGACAATGAAAACACAACAATCCAAAATTATGGGACACAGTGAAAGCAGTCCTGAGAGGGAAGTTTATAGCTCTAAAGACATAACTCAAACAAAAGGAAACATGGTAATAAATCATCAACTCTATAACTCAAAGAGTTAGAGGTCAACAACAAAAGCCCATAATGAACACAAGGAAGGAGATAATAAACATAAGAGCAGAAATAAAGACATAGAGACCAAAAAAAAAAAAAACATACAAAAGATCAATGAAGTTGAAAGCTGGTTCTTCTTTTTTCTTTTTATTGATTTTTTACAGAGAGGACGAGAGAGAGATAGAAAGTCAGAAACATCGATGAGAGAGAGACATCGATCAGCCCCCTCCTGCACGCCCCACAGTGGAGATGTGCCCGCAAGCAAGGTACATGTCCCCAACCCGAATCGAACCTGGGATCTTTCAGTCCGCAGGCCAATGCTTTATCCACTGAGCCAAACCTGTCTCAGCAAGAGAGCTGGTTCTTTTAAAGGATAAATAAACTGATGAACCTCTAGCGAGGCTCACCAAGAAGCAAAGAGAGAGGACCCAAATAAAGAAAATCAGAAATGAAAGAGGTGAAATAACAACAGACCCCAGAGAAATACAAGGAATTATTAAAAAAAAATACTCTGAAAAACTCTGTTCCAACAATCTAGACTACCTATGGGAAATGGACATATTCCTAGAAAAATACAATCTTTCAAAACTCAATCAGAAAGAATTTAAAAATCTCAATAGGCTGATAACTATGGTGGAAATTGAAGTTGTCAAAAAGCTTCCAGCAAACAAAATCCCAGGGCCAGACTGCCTCACAGGGGAGTTTTACCCAAAATTTAGGGAAGAACTAAAACTTATTCTCTTCAGACTATTCCAAAAATATCCAAGAGGAAAGAACACTTCCAAGCTCATTCTATGAAGTCAGCATTATGCTAATACTAAAACCAGGTAAAGACAACGCAAGGAAAGAGAACTACCTGCTAATATCCTCATGAACATACTAGTAGATGCAACAATCCTCAAAAAAATTCTAGCAAATGAGATCCAGCATTACATCAGAAAGTTCATATACCATGACCAAGTAGGATTTATCCCAGGGATGCAATGATGGTACAATATCCGTAAATGAATAAATATGATACATTGCATAAATAAATTGGGAAATAAACATCACATAGTCATATGAATAGATACAGAAAAAGCATTTGACATAATCCATCACTCTTTCTTGTTAAAAACCCTCAGCTAAATGGGAATAGAAGGATCATACCACAACATAATAAAAGCCATAAATGACAAATCTACAGCCATCATCATACTCAATGGGCCAAAAGTAAAACCATTTTACCTAAGAATAGGAAAAAATAGGGATTCCCACTTTCAGCACTCCTTTTCAACATAATACTGGAAATGCTAGCCACAGCAATTAGACAATAAGAAATGAAAGGTATCCAAATTGGGGGAAAAAAAAAAGAAATAAAATTGTCATTATTCACAGATGACATAATACTGTATATAGAACACTCCAAAGACTCCATCAAAAAGCTATTAGGCTTATTAAATGAATTTGGCAATGTAGTAAGATAATGCCAAGAAAATTATGGCATTTTTATACACTAATAGTGTATTTATAGAAAGAGAGGTTAAAAACAATCCCATTTACCATCACACCAAAAAAATTAAAATACCTAAGAATACACTTAATTACAGAGGTAAAAGAACTTTACTCAGAAAATTACAGGACACTGAAAAAAGAGATAGAAGAAGATAAAAACAGATTAAAGAACATACTGTGTTCATGGATTGGTAGATTCAACATCATTAAAATGTCCATACTACCGAAAGCAATCTATAGATTCAATGGACTCCCCAATAAAATACCAATGGCATATTTTACAGATCTAGAAAGAACTCTCAAAAAATTCATCTGGAATAAAAACAGAACTCGAATAATCATAGTAATCCTGAGAAGAAAAACAAAGTAGGAAGAACCTCAATGCCAGAATTTCAAGCTGTATTAAAAAGCCACTGTTCTCAAAACAGCCTGGTATTGGCACAAGAAGAGACATATAGACCAGTGGAATAGAATAAAGAACCCAGAAATTTACCCAAACCACTATTCTCAATTAATATTTGACAAAAGATGCAAGAACATTCAATGGAGTCAAGACTGTCTCTTCAATAAATGGTGTTGGGAAAATTGGACAGATACTTGCAAAAATGAAATTAGATCATGAACTTATACCATACACAAAAATAAACTCAAAATGGATACAGGACTTAAACATAAGACAGGGAATCATAAAAATACAAGAGGAATCCACAGGCAGCAAAATCTCACACATATGTCAATGCAATAGCTTCACCAATACTACTCCTAGGGTAAAGGAAACTAAAGAGAAAATGAACAAATGGGAGTACATCAAAATAAAAAGCTTCTGTAGAGTTCTGTACAGCAAAAGAAACAATCAGCAAAACAACAATAAAGCCCACTGCAGGGAGAATATATTTGCCAATGTTATCTCTAATAAAGTTTTAAAATCCGACATTTATAGGAAAATCATACAACTTAACAAAAGGAGGATAAACAACCTAGTGATAAAATGGGCAACAAATCTAAATAGATACTTTTTGAAAGGGGACATACAGAAGGTCAAGAGACATTTGAAAACATGCTCAAAGTCACTAATCATCTGAGGGATGCAAATCAAAAGGATAATGAGATACAATCTCACACCTGTCAGAATGGCAATCATCAACAAATCAACAAACCACAAGTGCTGGCAAGGATGTGGAGAAAAAGGATGTGGAGAAAAATCCCAATTCACTGTTGGTGGGAATGCAGACTGGTGCAGCCACTGTGAAGAACAGTATGGAGTTTCCTCAAAAAACTGAAAATTGAACTCCCATTTGACCCTCTGATCTCATGCCTAGGAATATATCCCAAGAAACTAGAAACACCAAACATAATTGTGTTCATAGCAGCACAATTTATAATAGCTAAGATTTGGAAACAATCTAAGTGCCCATCAGCTGATGAGTGGATTAAAAAACAGTGGCATGTCTACACGATGGAATACTATGCTGCAGTTAAAAATAAAAAAATTCTTACCATTTGCAACAACCTGGATGGAACTGGAGAGCATTATGCTAAGTGAAATAAACCAGTCAGTCAGTGAAAGATAAATTTCACATGATCTCACTCCTTTGTGGAATATAATGAACAACATAAACTGATGAACAAAAACAGACCTGGAGACAGAGAAGCATCGATCAGACTGTCAAACCTCAGAGCGAAGGCAGGTGAGGGTAGGGGTAAGGGAGAGAGATCAACCAAAGGACTTGTATGCATGCATAAAAGCCTATCCAATAGACACATAAAAGCCTATCCAACTGACACCAGGAGGGTGGATAATGGGGGGATAAGGACACATATGTAATACCTTAATCAATAAAGAAAAAAAAAAGTTGGCAAAGTAAAGGAAAAAAAATTAAAAATCAAGTAAAAATATAAAATAAAATCATGGATTGGCTAAAATCTCAAGTGGACAGTGACTGCATAGATATGATCCTTTGTGTTCTGAGAGGTATAGCCTCTGAATGAATTCTGATGAAATATTTATATGAAATGAGAAAGTGAATAGCAAATTCAGTCAGCACAGTAGGGAACCGGGAATTGAGAGACATAGGGAAATATCAAGGAAAGTTTGGAGAGATCTCATATTTCCATTACACATAGGCCATACCCTACTATATCACCAATCAAGGCCAAATGGGAGGTGACTACAGAAGTACATTGTTGAGTATAATTTGTTATTAGAAAAGGTTGTCTAAAGTGTAAGTAATGTCTAGGAAATACTCTTTGCCATGTTGTTTGATATAAGACCAGTTATTCCATCCTTAAAGGAGTATATTACTTTCTTCACTATTGGTAGTGTTAGGTTTGAACAGTCAACTCTTTAAGTGTGTATCATACACTATATATTCTCTAGAAGACATTTCTACTTCAAACTTCTCTATACATTTTCTAGTTCATAATCATTAACACAGAAATGAAATGTAGTCTTTAGAAAAATTAGGTAATGAAAAGCATTATTTATTTAAAAGGTTTACATACTATCTAGATTTTTTCACTTTTTAATATTTTTCTAGTAATTGACTGATTTACATGAAAGGAAACATTAAATAATTTAAATAAATTAAGTCTAACCACAGATCTCCTCAAGTTAACTAAATTTGGCATATCACAAGCTGTGGCTATTTTGTGGTATAAGCCTTTTTAGGTTTGCAAGACTGTGATCTAAAGTGCAATTTTTCAGTCTTGTCACTTAATCTATGGATGTATATAACTCCAGGGACCAATCAGTGCTCTGTTACTTACTTAGTGCTCTGCTAAATGTGATGTTAAATTGTTTTCATGCTACACAATCCTGTTCACTGATTTTAACCAGTCTTCTATCATGCCAGAGTTTATAGGAAGCTGATAGACTAATGAGATTACTAATTTTTCAATGTGAAGGAAAATATCTTAGGAACCATGCTGTTGTATCTAAATAAGACCATTCTACAAATTGTGCTTTTCCCCTTTTAAGAAAAGCTTTGTTGAATTTCTGACATGACAATAAGAATAATAATTATTTGGTGTCCTAGATTCAGTATCACAGGCCACAGATTTTAGGTATGTAACAATGTGACAATGCTTTTATGGAAAATATCTGATTTTGATCAATACCAGTTAAATTTGATCACTCACTTCAGATTTATACTTTGTCAGTTCAGTATATTTTCCTTTGATATCTTCTATATCTTTTCTTGCTTATATTAGCTAAAGGTTTGTCAATTTTATTTGTCTTTTCAAAGAACTAGCTTTGTTTTTTTTTTTTTTCTTGGTTTTAATTTCATTCATTTCTGCTCTTGTTTTTATTTATTTATTTATTGTTGTTGTGTGTGTGATTCCTTTAGGCTTACATTGCTTTCCTTTCTCTAATTTCTTAAGGGAGAAATTATGGTTATTTATTTTATATTTTTCTTTCTTTTTTCATTTTTTAAAATTTATTTTATTGCTTAAAGTATTACAAATAGTAGTACATATGTCTTTTTTCCCCCCATGACTTCCCTTCCCCCACCACCTCCTCTACCCTCTGGCACTTGCCATCACTTCCCTGCCCCCCAGTGTCTTGCATCTATTGGTTGTGCTTATATGCATGCATACAAGTCCTTTGGTTGACCTCTTACCCCCTCCCTCCAACTCTCTCCTGCCTTCCTGCTATACTTGGACAGACTGTTCTATGCTTCTTTGCCTCTATCCATTTTTGTTCATCAGTTTATAATGTTCTTTATACTCCACAAATGAGTGAGATCATGTGGTATTTATCTTTCACTGAGTGACTGGCTTATTTCACTTAGCATAATGCTCTCCACTTCCATCGATGCTGTTGCAAATGGTAACAATTTTTCTTTTTTATGACAGTTTAGTATTCTATTGTGTAGATGTACCACTGTTTCCTAATCCACTCATATACTGATGGGCATTTAGGCTGTTTCCAAATCGTAGCAATTGTAAATTGTGCTGCTATGAACAGAGGGGTGCATATAGCCTTTTTGATTGGCGTTTCTGTTTTCTTGAGATATATTCGTAGAAGTGGTATTCCTGGGTCAAATGGCAGTTACATTTTTATTTTTTGAGGAAACATCATACTGTTTTCTACAGTGACTGCACAAGTATGTATTTCCACCAGCGGTAAAGGAGGGTTCCTTTTTCTCTACATCTTCACCAGCATTTGTTTGTTGATTTGTTGATCATAGCCATTCTGATAGGTGTAAGATGGTATCTCATTGTTGTTTTGATTTGCATTTCTAGAACGACTAGTGACTTTGAGCATGTTTTCATATGTCTGTTGGCTTTCTGAATGCCTCTTTTGAAAAGTGTCTACTTAGGTCCTTTGCCCATTTTTTTTAACACTTCTTTTTCTTCTTCATTTTTTATTGTTTAACGTATTTACAAGTAGTAGTATATGTCTCCCTCATATTTTTTTTGACTGGGTTGTCTTTTGTTAAGTTGTATGAGTTCCCTGTAAATGTTGGAAATTAAATCCTTATTGGAGATAACATTGGCAAGTATGTTCTCCCATGCAGTGGGCTTTCTTGTTGTTTTGTTGATAATTTTTTTTTTTTTTTTGCTGTGCAGAAACTTTTTTTGATGTAGTCTCATTTGTTTATTTTTTCATTAGTTTCCATTGCCCTAGGAGCTGTATCTGTAAATATATTGCTACAACAAATGTCTGCTATTTTGCTGCTTATGGCTTCTAAGAATTTTGGTTTCCCATCTTACATTTAAGTCCTTTATCCATTTTGAGTTTATTTTTGTGTATGGTGTAAATTGGTGGTCTAGTTTCATTTTTTTTCAAGTATCTGTCCAATTTTCTCAACTCCAATTATTGAAGAGTTTGTCTTATCTCCATTGTATGCTCTTGTCTCCTTTGTCAAATATTAATTGAGCATAATGGCTTGTGTGAATTTCTGGGTTCTCAGTTCGGTTCCACTGGCCAATATGTCTGTTCTTGTGCCGATACCAGGCAGTTTTGAGAATAGTGGTTTTGTAATATAGCTTGCTATCTGATATTGTGATCCCTCCAACATTGTTCTTTCTCAAGATTGCTGCAGCTATTTGAGGTCTTTTTTTATTCCAGATGAATTTTTGGAGAATTTATTCTAGATCTTTAAAGTATGCCATTAGTATTTTAAAGGGGTTTGCATTGAATTTATAGATTGCTTTGGGAAGTATGGACATTTTAATGATGTTCATTATTTTATATTTTTTTCATTTCTAATATATGCATTTAATACTATAAATTTCCCTATAAGATATGCTCTCACCAAATTCTATAAATTATATTTTTTATTTTCAACTAATTAAAATGTTTTAAATTTCTCAAGAGATTTCTTTAATCAATGTTATTTGGATTGCTTTGTGTATCTCCAAATATATGGGGGAATTTTAGCTATTTTTCTGTTATTCACTTCTACTTTAATTTCATCGTGGCCTGAGAAACACACTCTATAATTTCATCTTTTTTAGTTTTTGAGAAAAAGCCCCAATGTTCTCTATAGGAGTGAATCTATAGGAGTGAATGCTCTATGAACTTAAGAATAACATTTAATCATCTGGTTTTGGATGAAACAGACTGCAGAAGTCAATTTGGTCTAGTTGGTAGATCTATCAGTTACTGGAGAGGGGAGTTTAAGTTTTTAACAATGGATTTATCTATTCCTCTTGATCATTTTTTCCTCACATAGTTTTCCACTCTGTTATTAGGCTGTTTTTTCTTTTTTGGTCTGCTTATTTTTTTGGCATTTCTTACAGGAAGGTCTACTGGTGATGAACTGTCTGTTTTAATTTGTCTGAGAAAGTATTTTTTCTTTGCATTCTTTTCTTTTGAATGATAATCCGGAAGCAGGACTTTTAGGGGAACAGAGGCAGGCTTAGAAATTTTTTAGAATTGTGGTCCATGGAAAAGCCAGGGCTGCAGTCTGGCAAAAGGTACATTTCCATAACACAAGGAGGCAGCAACAAGTATGTTTCCATAAGCAAAGGGAACTGGAAGTAGCCAAGAAAGGTCTATATTTACAAAATAAAGAAAAGGAAGCCCTTCATTCAGAAAGTGAAGGAAGAAGAAAGACCAAAGGAATAGGAAAACAATAAGGAAGGAGGGGACCCCAGGAGTTACTATAGTAACAAGTCTAAGGGAATAGTAACCAATCAGAAGGGATATCAAGGGACTGGGATCTGCAGCCTATATAAGCCATAGGGAAAGGGAACCCAGTGGGACTCTTCCCCCTTCCTATGTGGGAGTCTCTACTTGTTCTTCAATAAATCCCCACCTTTGCTATATTACTTTCTGTCTGTGGATTGATTCTTTGATTTCGGTGGACAAAGAATCTGAGTTCTAGTCCAAACATTTGGTATCACTATATCTGCATAAAGAAAGGTTGGTGTTTTTTTGTTTTGTTTTGTTTTGTTTTGTTTCAAAAGTTTAAATATTTCACCTCAGTATCTTCTTGCTTGTGGGATTTCTAATAAGAAGTGGATATAATTCTTATTCCTCTAAAGGTAAGATGTTTTCCCAACCCCTCTGGTTGCTTAAGAGATTTTTTATTATCTTTGTTTTTCTAAAATTCAAATAAAAACAATTATTTTTGGAGTTTTGCTATATATTCTGTTTGGTATTCTATCAACTAGCTTCTTGTTTTGTGTTTTGGTGTTTACAATTAATTTTGGAAAATTGTCCTTCATTATTGTCTCAAATATTTTTTCATCTCTAATAACATGTAGGTACATATTGGAAATTGTTCCACATTATTGGATTTTTAAACTTAATTTCTTCCTTTACATTTCAGTTTATGAAGTTTCTATTTACCCATCTTAAAGCTCATTGATACTTCTCTGCTAGTTCATCAAAAGAATTAATTTTGCCAAGACCAGTTTGGCTCAGTGGATAGAGCGTTGGCTTGAGGATTGGAAGGTCCTGAGTTCAATTCCGGTTGGGGGCATGTACCTTGCTTGCGGGCACATCTCCACTGTGGGAAGTGCAGGAGGCGGCTGATCGATGTCTCTCTCTCATTGATGTTTCTGACTGTCTATCTCTCTCCCTTCCTCTCTGTAAAAAAATCAATAAAACATATTTTAAAAAAAAGAATTAATTTCCATCACAAGGTTTTTTATTTCTAGTATGTCTTCTGATTCTTTCTGTGGGCTTCCTTTCTTCAGCTTACATATCCCATATCAATGGTCAGCAAACTCATTAGTCAACAGAGCCAAATATCAACAGTACAATTGAAATTTCTTTTTAAAGCCAAATTTTCTAAACTTAAACTATATAGGCAGTTATTGACTTAGTTAGGATACTCCTAAGCTGGCCTTTGCTAAAAACTCCAGGGGCTAAAGAGCTGCATGTGGCTTACAAGCCACAGTTTGCTGACCACTGACCTATATGTTCTTGCAAGTTGTCTACTTTTTCCACTATAACCCTTAGCCTGTTAATCACAGTTATATAAACTCCAGGTTTTATAGATGCAATATCTACATTAAGTCTAAATCTGATTTTGATTCTTGCTTTGTTTAGATTGTATCTACTCCCTTCCCCCATACCCATATCCCTGGTCTTAGTAGTACATTTATTTTTTTATGAAAGTCAAGCATAATATATCAGGTAGTAGGAACTAAGGTATAGGCTTTCTTTCTTTCTTTCTTTTTTTAAGAAGCCAAGGTAAGTTTATTTTCTACACTTATCTTTCTTGAGAACCAAGATGGCAGCATAGGTGAATACCTAAACTGCTGCCTTGCATAACAATTTCAAAACTATAACTAAAAGACAGAACAGACATCATCCAGAGCCACAGAAAAACTGGCTGAGTGGATATTGTACAAATATAAGGGAAGAGAGGGGCTCATGGAGACTCAAAGGAGCTACAAAAAGCTGAGGTACTGGAACATGTGGGTGGAGAGAGGGATGGCTGAGGGCCTGGCTGGCTTCCTCTAGTAGGAGAGAGGTGGAAACTCTCAACTGCACTGAACACCTGAACCCCAGTTCAGGGCAAGTACTGTTTCATAAGACTGTCTCCAGCACAGAAGATCTCCCAGCATAGACACAGCTGATCATCACAGCCAATTGGCCTGGAGGTCAATTCCCCCCAGTGATACCAACAACAATCAAGACTTAACTACCACAATTCCCCCCAGTGATACCAACAACAATCAAGACTTAACTACCACAAGGCTGTACACACAGTCCACAAAGGGATGCACCAAGAGTGTCCACCTCAGGTTACTGGGGAGGCTGAGCTACTGGGCCATATAGGACAACTAGCACACAAAACTACTCTACCAACTCAGGGAAGCAGCGAAAATGTGGAGACAATGGAACAGATTGCAAAGGAAAAAAAATGGAGGAAAACAAATGATTGGATATAGAGTTCAAAACCATGGTTATAAGGTTTTTTAAGAATTTCCTATAAAAGGTCTATAAATTTAATGATTCCCTGGAGAATATGAAAAAGGACCAACTAGAAATTAAACATACACTGACTGAAATAAAAAATATTATACAGAGACCTAATGTCAGACTAGAGGAATGCAAGAATCAAGTCAAAGATTTGAAATACAAAGAAGCAGAAAACACTCAACTGGAAAAGCAAAAAGTAAAAAGAATCCAAAAATTTGAAGATAGTATATGGAGCCTCTGGGGCAACTTCAAGTGTACTAACATCAGAATTGTGGGAGTGCTAGAAGAAGAGAGAGAGCAAGATACTGAAAACCTATTTGAAGAAATAATGACAGAAAACGTCCCCCACCTAGTGAAAGAAATAGACTTACAAGTGCACAGAACCCCAAACAAGAGGAATCCAAAGAGAACCATACCAGAACACATCATAATTAAAATGCCAAGAGCAAAAGACAAAGAGAAAATATTAAAAGCAGCAAGAAAAAACAGTTACCTATAAGTGAGCACCCATACAATTGTTAGCTGATTTCTCAACAGAAACTATGTAGGCCAGCCAAAACTGATTTGGCTTAGTGGATAGAGCATCAGCCTGTGGACTGAAGGGTCCCAGGTTTAATTCCGGTCAAGGGCATGTACCTTGGTTGTGGGCATATTCCTAGTAGAGGGTGTGCAGAAGGCAGCTGATTGATGTTTCTAACTTTCTATCTCTCTCCCTTCCTCTCTGTAAAAACTCAATAAAATATATTTAAAAAAAAAGAAAGAAAGAAACTATGCAGGCCAGATAGGAGTTGCAAGAAATATTCAAAGTGATGAATAGCAAGATCCTACAACCAAATTACTGTACCCAGCAAAGCTATCATTCAGAATTGAAAGTCAGATAAAGAGCTTCACAGGTAAGAAAAAATTAAAGGAGTTCAACACCACCAAACCAGTATTATATGAAATGCTGAAAGGTACTCTTTAAGAAGAGGAAGAAGAAGAAAAAGATAAAAATTATGAACAACAAATACATATCTATCAACAAGTGAATCTAAAAATCAAGGGAATTAAAAATCTAATGAACAGAATAAACTGGTGAATATAATAAAATTAGTGGCATAGAAAGGAGTGGACTGACAATTCTCAGGGGGAAAGGGGTGGTGGGTGAAGGGAGAGACTGGACAAAAAATCATACACCTATGGATGAGGACAATGCAGGGGAAGTAAGGGCAGAGGGTGGGTGGAAGCCAGGTGGAGGGGAGCTATGGCAGAAAACAGAAGAACAATTGTAATAATCTGAACAATAAAGATTTATTAAATTAAAAAAGGAACTTATCCTTATTGTTGAAAGTATATGTCCCCTCTGTTGTCTTCCTCATTGACCCTCTCTACACTGCACCCGTCCTGCCACACTATCGCCTGTGTCCAAGGGCATGTATATATGCATACAAGTTCTAGGGTTAATTTTTCTTGCCCCCTACTTTCGCCCCAACATTTATCACTGTTCCATGCTTCTATGCTTTTAGGGTGAGATTTTATGTTATATTACTAGATATTCAGTTGTGTTTAGTCTGCTTTAGCTTTAGGCTTCAAAACCTCTAGTGCCCTTGTTTTTTATTTTATTTTATTTATTTATTTATTTATTTATTTATTTATTTATTTATTTATTTATTTATTTATTTATTTTGAAGTTGTCCCTGTGGGTTTTGAGTTTCCCTAAACACTCCTTCTTTGACAGAGTCTGAGCTCTGTGGCTCTTTAAATACATTCCAATGTTATATTTAAATCCTATGGTGAGAGGAGCAGGAACATTCCACACTCATTCTTTTAGTCGGTCTGTGTCTCTGGTTTGTGATCGCACAAGTGTTTCTCAGCTTTTTCCTTTTCTCCCTTAGGTGAGAGAAAAGTAGAACAGCTGTAGTTGGATAATTTTTCTTCCCCCTTATGATATCAATCTCTGGTAAAGTTTTTCTCTTGCTAGGTAAAAGTTTTCCTTTTAAAGTTAGAAAGAATACTCTGAGCATATATCAAAATGTTTTTCTGTTCCCATCCTTGCCAGATACATGTGCACTTTTTTTTTCTCTTCATCTTGAGAACATGGTTGGCTTCCTGAGCATTAAAATTATGAAAAGGTTGGAGAAAAAAAAGGAACCCTTATGTGCTGTTGGTGGGAATGCAGACTGGTGCAGCCACTGTGAAGAGCAGTATGGAGTTTCCTCAAAAAACTAAAAATGGAACTCTCATTTGACCCAGTGATCCCACTCCTAGGAATATATTTCAAGAAACTAGAAACAAGAATCAGAAAGGATATATGCACTCCTATGTTCATAGCAGCACAATTAACCATAGCTAAGATTTGGAAACAGCCTAAGTGCCCATCAGCAGGTGAGTGGGATAAAAAGTGTGATATATCTACACAATGGAATATTATGCTGCAGTAAAGAGAAGATATTCTTACTAGTGCAAACAGCATGGATGGAATTGGAGAGCATTATGTTAAACGAAATAAGCCAGTCAGAGAAAGATTAATATCACATGATCACACTCATTTATAGAATATAATGAACAACATAAATTGATGAACAAAAACAGATCCCAAGACAGAGAAGCATTGATCAGACCCTCAAACCTCAGAGGGAAACATGGGAGTGTGGAGGTAAAGGAGAGAGATCAACCAAAGGACTTGTATGCATGCACATAAGCCTAACCAATGGCCGCAGACAACAGGGAGGTGAGGGCATGAGCAGGGGTGAGGTGGGGGCAATGAGGGAATAAGGACACAAATGTAATACTTTAATTGATAAAGAAAAAAAATTAATTAAAAAAATAAAAGGTTGGGGAATCATCAGACTATGAAACCCAGAAATTTCTCACTCTCACACTAGTCCATTGGTTCTCAACCTTTCTAATACCACGACTCTAACACAGTTCCTCATAAAATTATAAAATTATTTTTATAATAATAAAATATTATCATAAATTTATTTTCGTAAATCATAAAATTATTTTCGTTGTTACTTCATAACTATAATTTTGCTACTGTTAATAAATCATAATGCAAATATCTGTGTTTTCCGATGGTCTTAGGTGACCCTGCTAGCAGTTCTAAATCTGTGGGTCAGGACACAGATATTTACATTACGATTCATTAACAGTAGCAAAATTACAATTATGAAGTAGTAACGAAAATAATTTTATGGTTGTAAGTCACCACAACACGAAGAACTGTATTTAAAGGGTCGCAGCATTAGGAAAGTTGAGAGCCACTGCACTAGTCTACATTTTGTCTGTAGCAATTTGTTAATATTAACTATGTGTTTCTACCAATTAATAACCCTAGTGGCTTCTAACCCCAGTAAACTAAAGAAGAATATGAATCTGTATTTGCCTTTCTTTACAGTCTTTGGATTGGGCTTTATCTTGTGACCTGAAAAGTCTGATAAGTTTAATTAAAGACATCGATTTTTAGCTTTGTCTTGCTGTAAGGGAGGAGTGACAAATTTCCAGGTCTTTACTTGTCAGAGCCAAAACCAGAAGTCAGTTCTATTTGTTTATTGGGGGAAAAAAAGAGCAAAAGTAAACATACTCTGCCAAGGCATGTAGCCTGTTATTGTAATTTAATATTATCCTAAAATAGAATTCCTCCTTTAAAGGGACCAAAGAACAAAATTGCAGCTGGGACTTTGTAAACCTAATGCCTAGTCTACAGAGACATGTGGACATAAGGTGTTTCAAAGACAGTTATGAAAAAATATCTATACAGTTTATCATCCAAAGTTTACATACAATTTTAGATTGAATTTAAAATGGTGTTTAGTATTTTTTAAAAATTGTAATGCCTACATGTAACTGAATCACTCATTGATCAAGTTAAATTATTGTTTTTGCTAATAAACATATAAAAATGCCATTCACATATGTATACATTTAAAATATTTTAATTGATTTCATAGAGGAAGGGGAGAGAGAGAGAGAGAGAGAGAGAGAGAGAGAGAGAGAGAGAGAGAAAGAGAGAGAGAGAGAGAAACATTAATGATGAGAGAGAATTATTGACCAACCTCTTCCTGCATGCCTCACACTGGGAATTGAGCCCACAACCTGGGCATGTGCCCTGACAGGGAATAGAACTGTGACCTCCTGGTTCATAGGTTGACATTCAGCCACTAAAACCCACTGGCTGGGCCTTTATATATTTTAAATGAAAATAGTGATTAAGCCCTAGCCTGTGGACTAAAGGTTCCCACGTTTGATTCCAGGCAATGATTTTCTCTCATCATTGATATTTCCATCTCTCTCCCTCTCCCTTCCCGAATTCAATAAAAATATATTTATTAAAAAAAGAAAATAGTGATTAAGAGATAGTCTAGACTTAACTTAAAATTCAACATTGAATTATTCATAGTATAAAATAATTTTGTTATTAATATTATACAGATGCCTATGTATTACCACATTCTTATGCTTATTCATTCAATTAGTTAAAATCCTTTAACAAAGCATCTTTTCAGAGTTTATTTTTTTCTTTTTAATTATAAAATCATCAATTTATTAATTTTTACATTGTTACCTTTGAAAATCATTATACTTTATATTTTATAGCATATGGGATATTTTTAACATGAGATATCTGAAAAGGCAGACTTGGTTAACTTGGTAGAAAAGTAATTAAAATAAATTGAATTTAAATTACTTAGTAAGGAATTTGAAATTATACCTCTTAAAGATTTTACATTTCAGATCTACCACTTTGTTCTTCTTTCTCAGCTGATGTATTTTCATTGCATAAATGATATGTCCAAGTTACCTGGTTCCCCAAGGTTAATTACTGGTATAAAATAGATGGGTCCACATAGTGTTTTTCTGGCCTACGTTGCACAGTGTTTGTTTTTATACTTATGATTGACTATTCATGGAAATTCTCATAGAACTTTTAGGTAAGCTCTCTTAAAATAGAGTGTATTTTGTTGTTGCACAAATATAGTCCATGATATTCACTGCAGTGTTGATATATTAAGGTCTTGAACGTTTATTTTTTGAAATATTTTTATTGATTTCAGAGAGGAAGGGAGAGGGGAAGAGAGAAATAGAAATACCAATGATGAGAGAGGATCATTGATTGACTGCCTCCTGTATGCCCCATACTAGGAATTGAACCTGAAACTGGAGCATGTGCCCTGAAGAGAATCACCCATGTCCTCTTGGTTCATAGGTTAATGCTCAACCACTGAACCACACTGGCTGGGTGAAAGTTTCTTTTCAAAGTTAAGATAGATCATAGCAGTAAGTATAACATAAAGGTATATTTTGCTTATAACATTCATTGAATGAAATCTAAAGTAAGAGAATGGCTATTATAACAATTAAAAAAATATAGCATAGGTGTCCACTTTATTATAACATGAAAAGAGTCTAGTTGGATTGAAGAGAAAAAGCCTTCACAGGAGATTTGCCGTACTTCTCTGTTTTAAGTATAAAGCTAAAGAAGACAGAGATAAAATAAGAGAAAATTCAATCTAACACATAGACAATATATATTTATCTTCATTTCGCAATATAATATCACACAAAGTAAGGTAGTATATGAGTGTGATATCAAGAGTATGGGAGTAGTCTATGGATTACAGTATTCTAGTAGGCTTACAGCTTCAGAATCAGTTCAAGAAAGCACAAATGAAACAATGCTTATGTAATTCAACATCATAGACCATATTAGAGGCTGAATAATGAGGGTCTCTTTTACATACACACATACACACACACACACACACACACACGCGCGCGGTTAATTATATTAGTATGTGTAAGGAACTCTATAAACTTACCATTAAATTCATGTTATCCTTATTAGTTAAATTATAGAATTTATTTAAAAAATAATTATTGAGTATTATCTATATTCTAGGTCATAGGTTACCCTTATGGTGCTTATATTTTAGTGGGAGATGAGTGAATATTCAAGGAAACAAAAATACGAAGGTTTATTTCAATGCTTTAAGGCATGAGTGGGGAATGTCTGGCCCACAACTGTATAAGGCCTGAGAAGTCATTTGGTCTGGCCCTGCCAAGGCATTAGGAGTGAATTAATTAAATGTTTGACCAAATATAGCAGGTTATTTTTAAGTTGATAATTATGTTTGATCTGCAAATGATGTTATAAATATCCAAATGGCCCTTGGCAGTAAAAATGTTCCCCGCTCCTCCTTTAAGTGAAATAGAACAGCTAATGGATTGGAGAGTTGGGTTTCTGCTAATTTCTTATTTTCTCCCTGTTAAAGAAAAGGGAAACATGATATACATGAGCTAAAGGCTGGATATTTTTGCATCATCAGTTCATGATCTCCTTCTTTTTGTTTGTATTTCCAATCATTTGGCATGCTTTCATCTTTGTGCAACAGAATAGTATAAGTAGCCATGACTTGTTTCAGTTCACAAGATTTACCCAGTGTAGAAAGAAGTAGTCTGCAAATGTAGCTATTTATGGTCTAAGTTTGACAGAAATTCTTTCTTTTTTTTTCTCTCTCTCTCTCTCATGTGCTTTCCTTTTCTTACAGTACTTTTACTTTCACTTACATAACTTTGCCATTTCTGCAGTAAGAGGTATGGGCCTGGAAGGAAAAAACAAAACAAAACAGGTAATATTGATCATGTCTAAACTTTTCAAATGTTGTTTCACACATTCTAGAAAAGAATAGCAGTGACTTGTGGAAAAGAATATTCCCACTGGGCAATGATATATCTCTATATCATATCCCCTTGAAATTTTCTAAGTGATGGAGTGACAAAGGTGTCATTTGGACTTCATCTAATAATGGGGCTTGTTACTAGGGAACCAACCATATGACTATAGTGTTGGAACTTGTAGTTTCTACTGCCTAATTTTCAGGAAGGAAAGAGGCACTGGAGGTGGAATCAACAATCAATGGCCAATGATTTAATTAGCATTGCCTATGTAATGAAGCCTCCATAAAAACTCAAAAGGAGAATGTTTGAAGAGCTTCCAGTTGGTGAACACATGGAAGTGCTAGGAGGGCGACTCCCTAGGAGAGATCATGAGAGCTCTGAGCCCCTTTTCCATACTTTGCACTATCATATTTTTCATCTTGCTATTCTTTTGATAAATAAAATGTTTCTCTGAGTTCTGGGAGCTGCGCTAGCAAATTATTTGAATCTCCAATGTATATTTGGTAGGTAAGAAGCACAGGTGGTAACCTCAACTTATGATTGGCATCTGAAGTGTGTGTGTGTGTGTGTGTGTGTGTGTGTGCGGGAGCAATGCTACAGGATGAAACCCTTAACATGTGGAATTTGATGTTACCTCCACGTAATGTTTGAATTTGAGTCGAATTGTAGGATAATCAGCTGGTCTCTGAGAACCTCTAGACATTGGAACTGAGTACAGCATCCTTAATACCCTAAGTATATTTAGTTCTAGGAAGAGAAAACATAGAAACACACACTCACACACAAAGACCACTATAATTGGAACACAGAATCTAGAATTTTAAAAAAGAAAAGTATTTTAAAGTTTATTTATACAATTCCTCTCACTCTAATTTTAAAATTATTAAAAGTGGGTCTTAAAGAGATTAACATGTAAGGATTACCCAGGGCTGGTTTCCTGATCCCATGCCTATTGCTTTTTCCACGAGAACAGGTGCTTATTGCATTTGATAATTTTGTTTTCCTTCTCAATCTCTATGTGTTTGTGGCTTGTATCTTATTTTCTCCACTTCCCCTTTATCCACATTACTTTGTTTCTTTAATCCGCAATTTATTTTTACATTCTTCAGAAAGGAAGACCAGAATGGTCTAGCAATTCTTGGGCCACTGCACTCAGACTAATCCTATATAATAAAAGCCTAATATTCAAATAAATTGAATGGCAAAACAACCAATGGAATGACTGGTTGCTATGACACACACTGACCACCAGGGGGCGGGCAGATGCTCAACACAGTTTGCAAGCCCCAAGGCCAGCCAAGGTGTGTGCCAGCAAGAGCCTCACCGCCCCCCATGCTGTTCCATCATCCTGCTGATCATCCACAGATTGATCCTGATAACCAGCAAGCCTAGTGACCCTGACCTAGGGACCCTTTCCTCTAGTTAGATATAAGAAAAAGGAAAGTCATTTCTGCAATCATCTCTAGAGAGTAGACATGATGATGGTTAAAACTGAATGAATGCCAAGAGACACATGAAAACATGTTCAAAGTCATTAATCATCTGAGAGATGCAAATCAAAACGACAATGCAATACCATCTTACACTGGTCAGAATGGCAATCATCAACAAATCAACAAACAACAAGTGTTGGTGAGGATGCGGAGAAAAAGGAACCCTTGTGCACTGTTGGTGGGAATGCAGAGTGGTTCAGCCACTGTGGAGAACAGTATGGAGTTTCCTCAAAAAAAGAAAAATGGAACTCCCATTTGACCCTGTAATCCCACTCTTAGGAATTTATCCTAAGAAATCACAAACACCAAGGATTTATGCACCCCTATGTTCATAGCAGCACAATTTACAATAGCTACAATTTGGAAACAGCCTAGGCGCCCGTCAGCAGATGAGTGGATCAGAAAACCGTGGTACATCTACACAATGGAATTCTATGCTGCCATTAAAAAGAAGGAATTCTTACCATTTTCAGCAACCTGGATGGAACTGGAGAGCCTTATGCTTAGTGCAATAAGCCAGTCAATGAGGGAGAAGCATCACATGATCTCACTCATTGGTGGATAATAAAGAACATT
>PVJN01019592.1:0-37305 GCA_004026805.1 Lasiurus borealis
TTTTCTTTCACCCATGGCTGTGCATTATACTTCAAACTTCACATTGACTACTTATTCCAAGTTCAGGTTGTACTGTGGCAGTAAATAAGATTTGCTTCTGTACGAGTTGGTGCTTCTAGGCTGGGATGAAAAACTTAATGGGAAATGAGATGCACAGTCCACATTGAAATAATGACAAAGAAATTAGATGCAACACCAAAAGCGAATGTACATGTTAGTCATGTCGACCAGGAATTGTTTACACACAGAAGTTGTTTAATGTCACCAAAGATTGATGCCCTCCAACAGTTTTTTGCCTCTGCAAAGAGCATGGTGTGATTTTACCTTTTTTTAGGCTGTTTTGAACAACCGAAAGGCAGCAAAACATATCGAACATATATAGGTATTCTTTCTAGAGCGATTGAAATGCTGGCTCCTTGAGGATTTATCAAAATGCACTGGACTGTCTTAATTCTTGGAATATTTAAGGATACGAGAAGCCTCAGTAGTCATCTAATTTGGCTTTACTACAGAGACACCTTTGAAAAGCTTAACAAATAAAAGAAGTATATATTTTAAAATATATAAGTGTAAAATTATCATCTCCCAAAATCAGAATCGAATTTTTAAAAATCACGGAAATAGAAAAAGATAGGCATTTGCTCAGACCCAAGGTTGAGAGCTCAGGGTACCTCCCAGGACCCACAGCCTTCCCTCACTTCCCTGTGGCCCTGCGTGACTTTAACCCTCAGCCTGAAGGACATGTGCACTTGCTGCAGTCCTGGCCTGCTGCTCTCTCACAGCCTATGGCCTCTACTCTCTGTCAGTCTGCCAGCGAGGTGGTTGTAGAGGAGTGTCCCAGAGTATAGCAGGGCTGAGAGACAGGAACAGCCTGTAGTTCTTCAAAAAACAGGTATCAGACCCATGCATTAAGGCAGAAAACTATAGACATATTTTTTTGGAGAATCTGATCAGCCCAGGAGTACAAACCTAAAGAAAAGAATCAAGGAGACTACAGTGAAGATCCTGTTGACAAGGAAGTAATTTGGATGAAGCAAAGTTATTTGCACTGATTAGACAAAGATAGGAAAAAAAAACTTTGATGGAAATTACAGTTAATATTCTCAAAGAAGTAAAACAAAATAGTACATCTATAAAACAAGAATAAGTTATTTTTACAAAGAACTTAGTGAAAAGTAGCTTTGGAAATTAAAAAAATATGATGACAGGAACTAACACAACAAAAATTAAAAAAGGATGAAAGACAAAGTTGAAGACATTTGCCAGAAAATAGAGTATTCTATCTAATAAAAGGATAATATGCAAATTAACAACACTCTGCTATACCCACAACCCACGCGCACAAGCCAATCATGTGTGAGTATGCAAATTAACCCCAACTAAGATGGCTACAGCCACAGAGTGAGCAGGAGGGAGGCTTCAGTTTCACCGGCAATGGAGGAAGCCAAAATTTCCACACAGTCTGGAGGGTCCAGGCCTCCACTCAGGACTACAAAGTTTCAATTATAGAAGTTAAATAAATCCCAACAAAAATAGGCAACATGGAGCTGGAGAGAGCAGGAGGCTAGCATTGCCCCTGGGGATGGAGGAAGCTAAGCTTTCCCCATACCCTGGCCTGTCATGGCCTCCACTTAAGGCTACAAAGTTTCATTAATAGAAGATTAATAAATCCCAGATACCAGGGCCTCTGCTTGGGTCATTGAGGGGGTGTGGCTTGCCTGCAAACCACCACAGGCCCCTTGCCCAGGTTGCCCCACACCCCAAAAGAACACCCACCCTGATCTGGGATACCCTACAGGGTAAACCAACTGGCCTCCACTCATGCACTAGGTCTCTATCCTATCTAATAAAAGAGTGAAATGCAGATGGACCATCACTCCAAAACACAAGATGACTACCCCCATGTGGTCAAAGATCCTACCCCCATGTGGATACAAGATGGCCACCACAAGATGGCCAGCAGGGGAAGGCAATTGGGAGGGATCAGGCCTGCAAGGAAGGCCAGTTGTGGGTAACCAGGCCAGCAGAGGAGGGAAGTTGGGGGTGACCGGGCTGTAGAGAAGGACAATTGGGCGGGACACAGGCCTGCAGGGGAAGGCAGTTGGGAGGGACCAGGTCTACAGGATAGGGCAGTTAGGGATGACCAGGCCTGTAGGGGAGGGCAGTAAGGCATCAATCAGGCTGGCATTGGAGTGGTTAGGGGGTAATCAGATTGGGAGGAAGAAGTGGTTAGGGGCAATCAGGAAGGCAGGCAGGTGAGCAGTTGGGAACCACCAGTCCTGGATTGTGAGAGGGATCTCAGATTAGAGATGATGCAGGCTGGGCTGAGGGACACCCCTCTCCCCATCTCTCTCATGCACGAATTTCATGCACCGAGCCTCTAGTAAATTATAAATCTGGGAAATGAGAAAGTATCAATAAATCCAAAAGTCAGGATTTTGCATGCTTGCAGTAACTCTGCTCCTCTAACCAGTTATCTTTGTACCCAGGTTAGACTGACAGACAAGCACCTTCCCAACATCACCCTGACTTCACTGTGTGTGCACCCACCTTCCCCTTTGTTTGATCCCTTTCCTCTGTGATCTGCAGGGCATGGGCCCGTGATTCCCTGGGGAGTGTGAAACTACATTTCTCTGGTAAAGCTGCCCAGATGGCCATGCCATAATGTCTGGCCTCCCTGTTGCTCTCTTCCTATTATTACTATTAGTGAGCTATTTATGACATTAACAAAAATAGACCGACAATAATGTCCATTACTGCAAAATTTCAGAACACTGGTTTCAAAGAAAAGTCCTACATGAAGAAAACAGGTTTGATACAAAGGATCAAGAATTACAGCTACAAGAGACATTTTATAAATCCTTACCTGTGGACATGCTTATTGATTTTAGAAAGAGGGGTGAGGGAGGGAGAAAGGGAGGGGAAGAGAGAGAGAGAGAGAGTAAGAGAGAGAGAGAGAGAGAGATGACAGAGAAACATTGATTAGTTGCCTCTAGTAGTTCAACTAGGGATCGAACCCACAACCTAGGTATGTGCCCTGACTGGGAATCGAACCTGCATCCTTTGGTTGGGATGACTCTCCAACCAACAGCACCACACAGGCCAGGGTGGCAACAGGCTTTTCAACAGCAACACTGGAAGGGAAATGGCAGTGTGCAATGGCTTGAAAATTCGGATATAGTATTCTGTACAAATTATCAGTGAAGAGTGAGGGTAAAATAATTATTTTCAGATGTTCAAGGAGTTGGAAAGTTTGCTGACCTTGCATTTTTTTAACCAGGAAACTACATAAGCATGTACTCCACTAACATAGCATAAACCAAGGCAGAGAAGACAAAGAAACCAGGTCACGAGGCCACCCCAGCAGCCTCGGGACAAGGATGAGAAGAATCCCAGGAGGATAGTTATGCATCAGGCTGGGAGGGTAGCCTACCAGTCCAGTTGGGGCCATCAGAAATGTCCGGGAGGGATTTCCCAGATGAAATTGTTTGAATTCCTGATGTGTTTAAGCAAATGGACAAGAAGGGAGAAGAGGTGGGGTTGCATCGGTGGTAACTACAAAGAAAACTAAACAAAGGAAAACAAACCCATGAACAAAGGAACTAGATCATTGCTAACACCCCGAAAATCAAACTGTTGTGCAGGGAAAAAGGAAAGTTTCATGCTAAACATGCCCCAGCTGAAAACAGCGTTTCCATGATCATCATAATTTAAACATTCAATGTTGATATAATTAAAAACACAAACATCTTTTTCAGTGATTCTGTTGCAGCCAAGCCCATTCCAGGATTAGCATCCTAGAATAGTTGTCCATTTCGGCTGCCACATTTTATATAAAATACGGATCTTTGTCCAACATTCTTTTCTCTCCATTGCATGATTAATATGTTCAATTACTGCAATTAGCTTATTATTGGCGAGTTTATGTGCAATCACAGAGGTTGAACATCATTTTCCTATTGAAGATAGTAGTTGCACTTTCTCTGTGGGTATGGGAAGTTAAAAAATAGAAAGCGGCTTGTGAGCGCCTGTGTTTTGGCATCTGAAGTGCAGTGCAAGGAAGCAGACGGCCCTATTAGATGTCGGTTTCCCTGGGAGGCCACTCACGTAATTATGCACTGAGTTTTCCTCACTGTTTGTCCGCTTAGAGACAATACACACCTCCAGGGTTACATTTAGAATCTGCACTGCAGGTTAAATTATTCTCAAGGAAGTCTGACTCTGACATAGTGACAGATGTCCCACTGGTATTTCTGTTGGATGTATTAGCATATTTTTGTCATGCGGTGATATTTATTGTTGCCTAAATCTATGAATGCAAAATGAAGAACATAAGGATAATATTTACTGAGTTAATAGCTGTTCATAATGGTGGGCTACATGTTAATTAAATAAAAAAAACCACACAGTTGAGGTAAAATCAGACCTTATAATGGTTCTTTATAAATTTGAGGATGTGAAAAACAGATGAAATAAGTTATAATCTTTACAAGAGGATGTTCTTTTGACAACTCCAAATCATTGTGTTTAGCTAAATTGTTCATAGATCATTACATGATTGGATTTTTAAAAAATATATTTTATTGATTTTTTTACAGAGAGGAAGGGAGAGGAATAGAGAGTTAGAAACATCGATGAGAGAGAAACATTGATCAGCTGCCTCCTACACACCCGGGGATGTGCCTGCAACTAGGATACATGCCCTTGACCGGAATCAAACCTGGGACCTTTCAGTCCACAGACCGATGCTCTATCCACTGAGCCAAACCAGTTTCGGCTACATGATTGGATTTTAATAAATACTGAATATTTATTATGGTGATCAGAAGGAAAACACAGTGATCAAATCCATTTGCTTATAAATTTGGCAATTTTGACTTTTAGTTCTATCACTATGCACATGGCAATGTATAGAGACATTTTAAATATTTATCTTAAATTCTAAAAATTGACATCTTTGTTTATATTCCATATAGCTTTGTTCATTATAAAAATATGAGATGTTAAGCACCCAAGAATTGAGGAGATTGTTCTTTAGTGTGAATCAGGTTGAATTTTAAGCATTATCAAGGTCATGTATCATTGAAGAATGGAGGGGGGAAAAGAACTATCAGAATAGCACATAATTCATGATTTCATAGTAAAGCATAGACTAGTCTATGGAAATTTTGTACTAATACGCAGCAAGATACCTATTAAAGTTTTATCTTTTTTGATGTGTATTTTTTGTATGCACTGGAATAACTCATAAGAAAAGTTGCCAATTTAACTACTTTTCTAGAATCACTTTGCTATTTTAATTGCCTACAAAATGTATCTATTCTCAGTATGGCATTCTGAATAAATATTCACTATTAACTAGTGGTTTGTTTCTTAGTATAATATCAATTTTAGATAAATGGATAATCTTAGCAGTTAATAACTTAGAGGGCAATTTAAAACCTGAATCAGATACCTGAGGACATTGGCCTGGTTATAAATATTTATATAAATTAAGGATCTAGCAACCAATTTCTAAAACATGATAATTGGTATGTGAGAAACTGGTAAAATTCTTTTGGTAGCATAGTTCTTTTTCCCCACCTCTTCACAAACATTTTACTATGAATTTTATTGGGTTTTGGCCCTCATAGTTGAGTTGAATGCAGAACTTGTGTTAGCTCTTCATTTTATAATTCTCAGATTGATCATGAGTTTAAAAATGTTTACAATAGTCTAACTCGCATTCTTTATTCAGTTTTTCATGTATTTCTTTTTAAAAAATACTTTTATTGATTTTAGAGAAGAAGGGAGAGGGAGAGCACTATAGAAACATCAAGATGAGAGAGAGGCATTGGTCAACTGCCTCCTGTATGCCCCAACCGGGAATTGAACTGTGACCTGCTGGTTCATAGGTTGAAAATCAACCACTGAGCCACACCAGCTGGGCTTCATGTATTCTTTAAAAATTGTTAAACATGAGAGACAGAAAATTAAGGTTAATTAAAAAATTAATTAATTAATTGTCTCCAGTTGGTATCCAGAATGTAGATGCTTGAACCTAACTGCTATTATGGCTTTGGATCTTCCTGTGTTTTCACATAATCTATCTTCATTTCCATATTAATAACCTTTGTAGAAGATTCCTTGCAGAAAACACATTTGATTTATTTTTTTAACAGAACTGTTTTGGAATAATTCAAAATAAAAATAATTCTGAATTCTCTGCTTTATTCTGTGACATATCTGAAAGCCTGTTGGCATAAAGCTGAGTTGTAGTTTTCATTTCAAAACCTATATTAATTTTAAAAGCTGAGAATAATTATAGCTGAAAAATTGCTGTTTGTCTTTCATAGTCCAGAGAACAAGCAGGTGTGTAACAGACAGAATAATGTTATGCCAAATTAAGATTGCTTTATACAGATGGCACTGAGAATTGATTACTAAACGAGACTTTCTAATATTCAGACAGAAAATCAGATAACATCTGATTTTCGCTATATTCTGAATTATAGCTCTCATGTAGCTGGTAATGATTTCCTACTGTGCATTGATGTGAATATTATAGAGCCTTTCCCTATTCTGTATTTTGAGAAATACAGTAATTTCATAATGCCATTAAAATTGTTTTAAAAATTTGACATCTTGTCTCTAGACTTCTTTTGATCCTTTAGATTTTATTTTTAGATTAAAAAGAAATCATCCACTCGACCAGGGTGGCTCAGTGGCTGAGTGTCGACTGATGAACTAGAGGTCATGGTTTGGTTCTCGGTCAGGGCACATGCCTGGGTTGCAGGCTCGATCCCCAGTATGGGGGATGCAGGAGAAAGCCAATCAGTGATTCTCTTTCATCATTGATGTTTCTCTCTCAGTTGTGTAGTTCTGAACTACATTGACAAACAGAAACTTGGCGACAGGTATTAATATTGTATTAGTTGAATTCCATGAAACAACTACAGTATTTCAGTTTTCTCGAGAAAATTATTTTGTGTGACATGAAAACCAATAGCTTAAGTTTGATCATCTTGTCTATATTAAGCTAATAATATTTCTAATACGAATTTTAGGCTGCTAATCAGCTTTATTAAAGGGAAAATTCTCATCTTAAGCTCTCCTTACTTTCTTCATCTTCCATACAAATCCCAATCTCTTGGACACCCATTTTCTATATGAGAGCTTTTTTTTTCAAGGAACTTGGCAAAACTAATATCTGTCTAACAATCCCCTTTTGACTCCTTGTAAGTATCTCAGCTCTGGTTCCCATGGCTTCCATCTGTCTGTTCACTGGGGGTGGCTCTGTGCCTGGAACACACTTTGCTTGCTAGCCACAGAGGAGAGGGCGGAATGAGAGCCCGGCTTACCTGCACAAGGATCACAGAATTTGTGCAATATCTTCCCCCAGGAGCTTGCTTATATTTTTCAGTTATTCCTTTCCAGAAAGTTACATATTTAGGACTAGAATATTAATATTCAAATATCTTAGAAAATGTAAATTAAATTGTTGTTGATTATTTAGGAATGTGTCTCAGGACCTTGATGTACAAAGTTGAATGGAAAAACTCATAAAGAGCAAAAGTGGCAAGACAAACTTGCCCTGCTATTCAGAGTTTCCAAGAGCTGGATCTATTTGTAGTAAATGGCAAAAAAAAAAAGTACATACATACTTATGACCTGATGCCATTTGTGTCATATACTACCCCAGTTGCACATTTAATATGGTCAAATATATCCACAGTGACTCATAATTTATACCATAATGTTGAATATGCAGAGTTTTTATTTTTGTCTCTTTTATATCTTTGTATAACCTTCTAAAAAAATCAGCACATGGAAATGTAATGGTGCCTTGAAAAATAGATGTTTGGGGGGAACTGTGTTCATTATATTACACATTAAGATTTGATATTTGCATTAGGCATTTGCAAATTTAAAGCTCAACTAAATGGAACGAATCATGATGAATTATTCTTTGGCTTTTAAAAATTGATGAAGACCTAGTATTATGATAAGACCTAGTATTATGATAAAACCATTATTGATTCATTTTACAAAATATTTTGACATTCATTAGATATTTTGGGGTATCCAAGTTCCTAATTATTTTTTATTTCTGGGAAGTTTGATGTCTGGATAATATAATGTGTGTGTAGTATGGGTTTTTAAACTGAACAGTGTTAAACATGGAACATATTATCTGAAGCATGTTACCCATGGTTAATTTTGCTTTATTTGCCTGTGTCACATTGTCTAGGCTTGGGTTCACACAATCTGAGCTACTTTAATAAAAAAATCAAAGAGTATAGAAGTGATAGTCTTAATCGTGGGGGTCAGAGACAGACAAAAATTGGTTATTGGTTCAAATTACCAGCACTACCTCTTATTTGCAATGTGTCCCTTTGGCCAATCCATCTAATTTATTTGAATTTTTATTTCTTTATCTGTGAACTAGGAATACTAATAATATCTGTCTAGCAGAGGTCTTGAGAGAATTAAATTATCTAAGTGAATATGAAACAGCACAATGTGTATCACAGTAAGCACTTAACAAAAAGCAGGTATTACAGCTGTTGATTTGTAGAATGCCCTCCATTTCTGTTATTCATAAAATAATGGAATGATACAATATTGTGACATGACTGACTATTCTCATTTTTTCAAAATGAGAAACCTAAATTACAGAGGTGTTAATAAACTTGGTCCTCAGGAGGCAGAAGAACAACTTAACTGTTTTGTAAGAATTGGTGTGTGCCATAAGCCATGGAGGTCATTGCTGATGGCTCTAATAAGCCTCTTATAAGTCCTAAGAGAACCTTGGTTTTCCTTAAAGGAAGTTGACCCGTGCTTAGTTTCATAGTATGTGGAACCACATATATTAAATAACACATGTATTTCAGATCATTCCTGGAACTCAGCTACTCTAAACACTGAGACAAAGAACATCTGGTCACTCACCTTCAGCTTTTGAAGAAGAGAGAAATATAAAAAGTGTTGCTTCCTGCGAGTGTTAGTAAATATCAGTAAGAAACGCAACATAGAGTCCAATAATGTGTGCTTTTTACCAACTTATTCTAAAAGTTTTGATCAAAGAAGTTATCCTGATATGTTTTATCTACGTAAAGTCTAGAGTTTCAGAAGGGAATAGACAAAGTATTAAAGGCTATTCCCAAGAAGTCCATGCCATGGCACTGAGAATATGAGCTGCTTCTTGCTGGGGATGGCAGGAAAACTGGGCTACAGATAGACATGTAGCTGGCAGGCGTCTCCGTTCACCGTAACATTGCCTTGTAGGGCATTTTCCCATTGGGGTTTTTGTCGCAGAAAGCGAACATATTCAAACTAGAATATAAATCTTCAGTGATTACATCGAATTTGGAGGAATCCTTTTTTATCAGGTTGAGTTTAATATTCTGAGGTGACAGGCATCCTGAGGAACACCTTATATCTACTACAGTAACACGACAGGAAGAGTGTCTCAAATATGTTAATTATCAACTTCAGTACAATAGCTGCCTTCTGCCATGTTACTTATTTCTAAGAGGTTTTGAAACAGCAAAAACAAATTCAGGATTCACATGTTCATTATATAACTTGCTAATTGAAACTTATCAACTTGGATTCACTTAATTAAAGTACTTTGCTTATATTGGGTGTATAACTATTCATCCATGCATTTATTAATCATCGACCTCATTTAAGATAATGAGGGATAGTGGAAAATTCATAAGCACTGTGTGGTGGTTGGATGAATTTGAGGGTTTCTTATGCAATTAGAACTTTAGTTTTCTCACTGGTTTCACAGAAATGGAAAACTACAGGGTTGTAGACGGAAAGGATTAGATGATATATGTAAAAGTGCTCGGACCAGTGTTGAAACTAGAGTAAGCTTCAGTTAGTTTTAGTCCCCCTCCTTTTCTTTTTGGGAGTTGAGATTCCACTCATGGTTACTAAGTTTTATAAGCAAATACCAAAGGTGATGTTTATCCTCTCTCTGCATGGGACCCCTCTTGGATGGTCCCTCTTGTTCTCATACTGTTCTCTGATTTTCACCAAGATCTAGTATATCTTGTGTGGTAATTTATAATGAGCGAGTGAAATAGCTTTCTCAAAAATGTACACGGGGAAGGTAGGTACTTGCCTGCTTGTCTAAAGGAAGAAATCCCCAAGACGTGAGTTCTCAGGACATTTCCAAAGAACATTCTGTAGGACATTCTGTTTAAGTCAGCCTCTGCTCCTTTGCAGCCTCCCCACCCTTAGCCAGCAGCACATATTCTGCTAAGTTCCGTCAAATGTTACTTCTGATATTTTCAATAAGTCTCCTGTTGTCCTCTTGTCACCATTACTTTTATGAGGGTGAATTGTTAGATTTACAATTTCCTATATTATCTTTTCATTTACGTTTTTTTTTTCTTCTTAATTTGTCTGGTCATCTGCTTGCTTAGTTTCCTCAATATTTTCCCACAAAAAAAGGGAAAGAGTTTGTTATATAAGACATAATTTCAATGTTTGCATCTAGTGAATGATTCCTTTGATTTTCTATTAAAATTTTAGGTGTAATGAATTCTGTTTTTAGAGTGACAAGTTTCCTATTACTCATCCCTTCTAATACTCTTCATATTATGGCAGGATCAGTTCTGCATTTTTGTCACTGTTGTTGCGAGATCCCTTTTCCTCTGTGTCCTCAGTACACTCAGTTTGTGTAGCTGTGACAGTGCATGCCTCCTTAAGTGGTGATTATCTGTTTATCTGCCCCCTCAAACCCCAGAGGCTATCAGTTCCTGAGTGCAGGGACTACATCTTATATTCTATTCATCGTTGCATACCCCTTACATAACAGCACCTGGCGCATGGCACTTTATAAATCCTGAGTGCATGTATCCTATGGGGATTTATTCTTGTTTTGTCTGTGGCTGTTACTTAATATTTGGGCTCTATTTGTCATGTTTGGAGTTTAGTTTGTCCAATTGTCATTGGAGTGCGTAGTTGCACCCTTTCCTAACACTGATTTTTGTCATCTCCTTTTATATGATATCTTATTTGGTAGCTTCTGTATTAGCATGTGGATTCTATGTTTTCACTGATTAGTAAAGATATTAAAAGAAGAGCCACTTGGGACTGTTTGATGTACCCACTTCTAAATTTAGTTTCTAGAGAATTCTATTCCATCATTTCTTCCTTGCCTTTCTTTTCTTTTGTTTTTTGTTTTTTATCAGCTTCATCTAGAAGTCTCTTAAGTTCAGTTCATTACTGGTCTAGGAGTGCCAGCTGTGTAGCAGTTTAGGCAGATGGTTAAGGCACATGTCTGTGGTAGGTAGGATAATGCTGCACTGCCATAGATATGTGCAGAGGCTGCCACAGGAGCCCAGAGCAGGGCGCTTCATGTGGATCTGTAGGGGAGTGAAGGCTGGGAGGTGGTCAGGGAGGAGTCATTCTAGAGAAGAGACTTAAGGTATACAGAGAGATTATTAAGCCGTGAGGAGGCAGGGCTTTCTGTCAGCGCTCAGTTAAGAACAAAGGTACAGGGTTGAAGGGGAGGATGCTCTGAGCGTGGGGGTGAGGGAGATTGCTTGAAGTCAGCGAATGTAGAGTAATGATGCCTGAACACTCAGATGGATGAAGGCTCGCCTCAGTGGCCTTGAAGGCCATGGTATGAAATGCCCGGACTTTATCCTGCAAAGCAGCATCTAGACCAACACCTTGCCTACTTGTTTTGGTTTCTGGCCAAGATTCCTATAGTGTAGTGGTGAAGGGCCTGGCCCTTGGAGTCAGACTGCCTGGTTTGAGTCCTGACTCTGCCACTTAATTGCTCGGTGACTCTGAGAAACGACTCTGTTTCCTCTTCATTAATGCAGACATGATAGAAGTACCTTCCTCATTAAAATTCTTACAGAGATTAAATGACCTCCTATTCTACGATGCATAGAATGGCAGCTGGCACTTGGTGTGTGTTTGTTAAAATAAATGCATTGCCACGGCTGGATAGGCAATCACATCCTGAGAAGTCTCCTCTACACCCCCCAAATTAGTTAGCACCTTGCCAAATACCAAACTTCCTCTTCAAAATCAGGTTATTATTTAAAAAAATATTCAAGATGCAATGTATTGGAGTGGCATCGGTTCACAACATTACATAAGCTTCAAGTGTATGATTCTGTAATACATCATCTGTATACGGTTGCATTGTGTGTGCTCACCTGTTAAGTTTATTTGTTATGTGATCCGACTTTATTAAAAGCTTTTGAAGAAACAAAGTGACTTCACTTGCTCACTCTTCTCCCTTTCTGAACTGAAGGAATATGGATTTTCTTGTAAACTGTAAGCATTAGGCTTCAGGATGCAGGCCTATTAGAAGTGAAGGAGGAGGCTGGAAGCTGCTGGTGGAGGTGTTAAGTCTTTTCATCTGCTACAGGGGGAGGATGGAGAGGAGGAGTCTTAGAAATGTTTGCTTCCCGGGGTTCCTGAGCCAGTCATTTAACGTAGTCCAACACAGAACAGACATTTACTTTGGGATGCTTAGATTCTGGAAATAATGATGCTCGCTCTTGCCTGCACCATAGCATCTTTTATATCCTGTGATTTTGAAAGGACTTCCTCTTCCTGTTATCTCAAGGCACTTCCCCCATAAATAGCGACTGGGCTTTTATGGCCCCTAGTTAGATGGAAAATGTTCCACAAATGCTCGCTCCCAGGACCCTCAAGGAGTTACCTTCCCTCCCCGCCCCCCATTTGATTGTCGGGAAATCCCAATACTATCAGTCTTTCACAACTTGAACATTTAATGTTTTCCTGAACCTGCCTTTTGTTATTAAGCTGACTGTATGGACTAGAACACCATTGGCACTTGAAATATTAGTCCTTTATTTTTGTTTTAGGAGATTGGTTTTTAAAAACTATGTCAATTAGGATTATTTTGGCAAATAGGTTGTTTAAAAATATTCCTTTCTTTATAAACAGAATATTGGAAAGCCTAGTGAATCACATGCCTTTTGTTATCGAAATAGACTCATTTGATATGATCTAATATGAAACTAAAGAGAAAAGACCATTAGTAGCTTCTTAAAATGATTTTTTACAGAATTACTCTTGAATTCTTGATTTCTTTGTTATCTTGCGTTTCTTTCCCTTTGGGTGGGTCTGCTCTGTAATTAGTGAAGGTACGTGTCTGTCTTTAGGCAATGGCCTAATCTCTGTGGCCATATGTGCAAAACAGTGTAATTACAATGTAGTATTAATTGGACCGTGTGACTATTTTTGTGTTAATTATTTGAAATCATCTATCTTTTCATTCCTTAAACCATGTTAATGGGAGAATCCTTGGTTATCCTGTTTATGGAGTTAAATACACGCGCATTTACATAAACTTGGTAAAATATTTTGCTTCTTTTAATAATGTTATGGAGATATTTTTTTCTATCTCAAACATTAATTTAAGTCCTAAGGAAATCAAATATTATAAAGAATACAGTCTTTATATCTTACTTAATTTATAGAACACAGATTGGGTTGTAGATCTCTTTGGCTGAGGAGGTATCACTCCGGATTGACATGATGGGTTGTTAGAAATTTTCAGATTTAGTTTTTAATAAATGAGGGATTTCCATACCTTCGTACACATTCTGTTTAAATAATTTGGTAAGCAATTTAGTGATGGGGGTTGTGGCGGGGGGGGGGGGGAGGAACGGACCCATTTTTACTAAATACAAGTACTTGACAGACTGTATGTAGAAACTAGCTTTTATGTGTGTTCAGAATTTAACTTTTGTCTCCCTATTTTTTCAGTTGTTTTTATTTCAGTTGCTGCGAGGGCTGTCTTACATCCACCAGCGTTATATTTTGCACAGAGACCTGAAACCACAGAACCTTCTGATCAGTGACACGGGGGAGTTAAAGCTGGCAGATTTCGGTAGGAAAGCAGTTAATTACCAGTCTATTTTGTCACACTGTGCGAATGCCAGGCAGATGGTGGCACTGTATTTGTTTAGGTGCACTTCTTCTAGCATTATAGATCACAGTAAAATTTATTCAGGAATAAACGAATTTTTTTTTATCATCATCATGCTTGGTAGAGTTTTAAAAATTTCAGACCACTTGTTCAAGTCTTAAGAAATTATAAGCATAAATTACATCTTACCTATTTCCCAAGGAAAAGTTAGTAAGATTTTGAACATAAAACATATTGAAAGAAATCTAATGTTTTTGCACTTTTTATTATGAAAATGTCAAACATTTAAGAGTAGAAAGTTAGTATAATGAACTGCCATTAATCATCTAGCTGGAACGATGATCAATATACTGTCACACTTGAGGAAACTTGAATTTAAGCCTCTGGACTTTTTCAAGTCAGCACAAAATATATTCCGTAGTATGCGGTGCCTGAGGTTTTAATAATTTAAAAATCTAGGGGTAGTATTAACTGTTTTGGAAGTGACTATTGTTTTAGAAATTCTCAATAATTTTAAAAGTTGACACTGATTCTGATTGGAAAGTTGAGGTCCTTTCTGGACCCCTTTGAAGTCATCTCTTCCTTAAACAATTGAAGGTTGTCAAGAAGCTTCCTTCCAAACACCTTCTTGAGCAAGGGAAGCGAGGCAAAGTGGTTGCATCATCCTCGCTCAACCCCCTCCCTTCACCAAGTCTGACATTTCTGCGTTGCCCGGCTCTCTGTCACACCAGAGAGCCTGCTGAGTTGATTCCTAGCACCAAGGAATGCTGGTGGCAGCATGATGTGTTGACATGACATTGCCTCAATTATTTTTGAATACATATTCTGATTAGAAATTTGTTCCATTAAGAATGGAATGGAAATATTACCCTTGGGATATAAAAATGCCTGAGGTTTAGATATGGGCTTTTGCTGAAATATGATTACATTTTCTCACTCTGCTTCCACTCCTCCTGAAAAATAAACGAGAGCAGGCAATGTTTATTTTTTACTTCAAGGTTAGTAGACTATTTAACAACTTTGGAATGAATCTACTCTGTTGGGTGTTGTGTATTCTTCTAAATTTCAAAAGTTAGCATTTGTGTTTTGCAAAAGTTTGTTATTTGTCGTCATGTGGTTTTATAAAAATGATGATGATGATGTGTGTGTGTGTGTGTGTGTGTGTGTGTGTGTGTTGTTTATTGCAGATTTTAGCATTAGAACAACACTGGGTCTTTCTATGACAAGGTAGAAAATAATGGGAGAATAGGTGGGAGGAAATAAGATTTGCAGTTCCTCACATTCAAGGTTATTGAATTTGCTGAGAACTTATTTGTAGTTTGTCAATATTAGTAAATTAATAAGGATTTATAGTGATTTCCTTTGGTGTGTTAATATACTATCAGGTATATGTTAGAACAAATTATTGTATAAAACATTCAGTTTTATTGAACATGGTTTTCTTAATATTTAAAAAAATTTTTTTACAAAGTTGTTTCTTTCTATATAACCAAGGATATAGTAGAATTGTATATAGGTGTTTACTGGGGGGTTATTTTTAAATTTTATGATGATATTTTTACTATAACAGTTATATTTATTTTAAATGATTCTTATGGATCTTTAAAACAGGTATTTTATAATATCAGACTCAGAAATAAGTTGAAATGCAATTTTAAACAACTTAGAAAGTTTTTGAGAAAATTTAGGAAGTATAAACAACTCAGAGATAACAAATATTAATGCTTTTGTTGTGTCTTTTCCAAGTACCTTTCTCCTTCTCTCTTTTCTTGCTTCTTCCACCTATTATAAATCCTCAGAAACCAAACTTACCACCTTGGCCAGTGTTGCTCATTTGGTAGGGCATTGTCCCATGCACGGAAGGTTTGCAGGCTCAATTCCTGGTCCGGGCACTTGACCTGGTTGCAGGCTCAATCTCTGGTCAGAGGTGTGCAAGAGGCAGCCTGTTTGTGTTTCTCTCTCATATCCTCTCCCTTCCTCTCTCTTTAGAAATCAATCAATCAATCAATATATATGTGTGCACATATGTGTGTGTGTGTGTGTGTGTGTGTGTGTGTGTGTGTGTGTATTTAAAGTACTATTAAATAATCGGAGTTTAGCCGAAACCGTTTTGGCTCAGTGGATAGAGCGCTGGCCTGCAGACTGAAGGGTCCCAGATTCGATTCCGGTCAAGGGCATTATCTTGGTTGCGGGCACATCTCCAGTGGGGGGCGTGCACGAGGCGGCTGATCGATATTTCTCTCTCATCGATGTTTCTAACTTTCTATCCCTCTCCCTTCCTCTCTGTAAAAAATCAATAAAATATATTAAATAAAAAAAATAATCGGAGTTTAAAATCATACATCTCAAACCCATTTTTTTGTAAGTCATTTTCCCATAAGAATATGTATGAACACATACTCATATTATCAAATATGAGAAATTCATATCTAAGGACTTTCTCTTACTGGTCAAAACTGTCTCCTTATTCCATCTATGTCAGTCACTATGATACACATTCCTACATCCTACATGGGCCACCCTTGCGGAGAAAGCTGTGCATGCTGCCCCTGCAAGGTTGAGTCTTTTAGAGCATGTCATTCCTCAGACCAATTGCACTACAGGGAGGCTGTGCCGTGCCCCTCCCCTCACTGTCAGGGATGAACCTTCTTGCCAGGAACACACACTTGGTGTGCATCCTGTGCATGAAGTATAATGAGCGAGATGCATTCACCAACTGACAATTTCCCCCCAATTAATTGTTCATTATTTTGTCTTTTAATTTAAGACATGCAATTAACTGTGATTTACTTGTACTTGGGCACGTATTTGTGTCTGAGATGAAGGAAGCACAGAGGAAACTGCAGATAAACTAGACAATCAAAATGGGATGATGCCAGACAGAGGAACAGTTAGAAAACTAGGTCTTAATTCAGAGTTTGATGTATGAGGAGCTTTAGAAACAGTTTCTTTGTCTTACCTCCTCCTCGTATGTGAAAAATACCACAACATATTCATTAAAATAGACCAATGAAATCTGTGTGATAATTGTTCCTATATTGTAAATACTACTACCTTTATTAGGGAAATATATTGGGGAAATGAGAGAAGCATGCTGAATTTTCCTGAGTTTATTCTGTATGCCAGACACTTAGATATTATTGTTTCGTTGTCTTATCAACAACTTGGTAAGGTGCGGTAACCTCTGTTTTTGAGAGAGACCTGAGATTCAGACAGCTTAGGATATTATCAGGCTTGAGCACACATGTTCGGTGGTTGCAGAACTGGAATTCAGGTACTTGGTCCATATCCTTCAATCTTAGGTGGCCCAGGGTCTTTGTATTTATATGTGTAGGAAGGTTACCTTACGGAACTGCCTGATTCCTAATAAATTATTGATCATTGCACATATGAATGTGCAATTTTCTGCAATGACACTCATGCTATGTAAATAACGTGCACTAATATCAGGAAAAATATAGCACCACTTATTTGGAAGAATTTTTATCATTTGACTAATTCACATAATAATGGATGAATTTAACCTTAGTATGTCTAGATTTTATCTGCTGGCCAAGGTAAAGCACATGATAACGTGTCCGTGACCCATTCAGGTTTAAACAAAGGGCATGTCTGAATCCCAGGCGATCAAAATGCTGTAACTATTTTTTTCTTGTGAGCAAAGTCACATTTAAGCACCTACCTGAGGCGCATTTTCTATACCCAGTTCGTAAAAGTAAGTAACACATGACTTAGAGTCACTATGGCTTTCCTAATGCAGAGGCCGGTCCTGCCTGTATCCAGTGAAATGATAAACTATGCAGAGGCATTCAGACCCATTTCTAAAGAGGGGTTCCTCTTTCCGTTATCTTGGAGAGGAGAACATTTCAAGTCTCTTACCACCGGTGGATGTCTTTACCACCCTGCTCCTTCTTACCTACTGTTGTGCAGTAACCCCAGACTTGTCCCCATACCAGAGCCTCTTACTCAGCCTTCCCCTTTGCTTCTCCTTGTGGCTGTCACTTTCTCAACAGGCAGGTCATGGATCAGATGTCACCTTGTTCAAAGAGGCCACCTGTCCACAAATCAGACCTTTTTCATGACTATCATTCAGTTTAACTACTTCATTAGCACTTACAGTCCATTTGTTTATCGTTTATTTTTTTATTCTGCTACTTGTCCGTTTCTTCAGGATAGGCCCTTGGCCTTTCTTGCTCACTCTTGTCTGTGCCATGTCTAGAGCCATGCTTAGCACATAGTAGGTGCTTAGCAAATATTGTTTGAATGAACCAAAAATATTCATGACTACAATAAGTATTCATGTAAAGACTAAGACTCATCTGAATTTACTAGTTTTTACTTGGAAATATTTTGGCAAATCATTAGTTTACAAATGAATTTCCCCTTTATCAGTGCCGGGCTGGCTGGGCACAGTCAAGAGCATAAATGAAATTTGATGACTTTGAAAATAGTGTAAAGCTTCAGGGTTGCCTTGTGGCTCTTACACTTAGTCTCTACATACTTGTTTGGTATTTACTATGTTTATAACCACAGGCTGCAGAAATAAATGTCACTGAGTAAATGTGAACACGCACAAAAGATGTATAAGATTTGAATCTCCGACTCTGCAGACCTTTAATGATTGTCTAATTGTACAGTTGTTGAGAACAAAGTGTGTTGAGCATTGAATTAGGAGACATGGCTCTGTCGGTAATTAGCTCTTGACGTTCAAGAAGTCATTTGTCTCCTCTAAGCCTTAGGCTTCCCAACTGAAAAATAAGAGCATTGAACTGACACTTTCTAAGACCCTTTTGTGGGTGCTAGTTTTTATGTTGTACATTTCTGAAATTATTAACTTATTTTCTAATAACCAGATTTTCACTGGTGGATAAAAATCAGTCCATTGAATCTAGAATCAATGCTATACCATCTCTCCCTAGAATCTAATTTTTTATTTTAGCTTCTGGAAAATTCAAATAGATGAGAGCCATGCTTTTGTGATATGCATTGTGATCACATTAAAAGAAAACTATCGAGGTATGACAAGTAAATGCATAAATAAATTCACTGAGAAATTGATGTTCATTTGCAGTATGCTAGTATGGAAATGTAAAAATATTTTTCATGTAGATGAGATTAAAATAAAATAGATGTGTCCATAGGGTTACAGTTTCCTGCAATTCTTGCAAGATGATGATGGTATCATCTACATTGCCCAGCCATCTCTCCACTATATTTTTGCTCTGTGGAGAGACAACTGGGTTAAATTTGCTCCTGTAAAATGGAGACAGTGACAACTCTGTAATTTAAGCATTTAAAGTCTTGGCTTATTTCACTGACTTTCCTGATGTAGGAACGAAGTTAAATACTTCAGTGGTTTTAATCAAGTACAATTACACTGGTCTCTTTCCGACCAGAAGTCTAAAATATTACTGTCCTTATGTTTGTATTTTCCTCCTTCAAGCTGTTCCTGGTCTTAATTTGAGAAAGGAAATAATTGTGAATCACGTTTTAGATTAATTTGCAGAACACATCAGAGACATAACTCTGAAGAGGCCACGGGGAGTGCAGGGTTTGTTTGTAATGTACCTCAGAATTCACGTAGAAAACAAGGAAATCAGGTGCCTTCAGGTGCAGAGAAGAGTCTGTCAGTTTGATAAATATAAAGTCTCTGAGTCAAAGCCTGCTAGTCCCCAAAGTATAGATCTTTGTAATTATTTTTTATCATTAGCATATAAAACTCACCATTGAAGCCCTAATTATAAATCCATGATTAGCTATGACTTAGTCTATGCATTATGCTCTGTAAGAGTCAGTGTTGCTTTGTCTTTGTTTGAAAGGTATTTTCTTTTATCAATAATGTCTTTATTATCCAATGAGATATCGATCTACTTTTTTTTTTAATATTATTCTACTTCTGTGGTTATCGGCCTATTCAGGTTTTTTATTCATCCGAATTGAGTTTGTGGAGCTTGTATTTTTCTAAAAATATGTCCATTTCATCTAGGTTGTCCATTTTGTTGGAATAGAGTTGTTCATAGTATTTTTTTCATAATCCTTTGTATTTCGGTGGGATCAGTTGTTACTTCTGTTTCTCCTTTTAAATAGACTTTTTTTTTTTAAAGAGCAATTTTAGATTCATTATAAAATTGAGCAGAAACTAGAGAATTCCCATAGTCCCCTGCACCCACACATGAATAGCCTTTTCCTGTTATCACCATCCCCCATCAAAGTGGTATCCTATATAATAAAAGGATAGTATGCAAATAGACTGAACGGCAGAACAACCAAACAACTAATCACAGTATAGTAGGCTAATGATATGCTAAGGCTGCTCAACCGCATGCTATGATGAGCACTGACCACCAGGAGGCAGATGCTCCAACTGGTAGGTTAGTTTGCTGCTGGGATCTGGCCTATTAGGACTGAGCAGGATGGGCCGGACATGCCCCGGAGCCCTCCTTCAGTCCCTCCCCAGCTGGATTGTGCACTGGTGAGGTCCCTCAGCCTGTCCTGTTCCCTCTTGCAATCCATGACCCCTTGGGGGATGTCAGAGAGCCAGTTTCAGCCCAATCCTGCAGGCCACTTCCATAGGGAGGGCGCCAGACTCAGAGCTCATGGCTTCAGCAGCGTGAGCCTTTGTGGATCAATTAGGACTGATTGGGCGTGAACCCGTGGCAGGCACAATGGGGCTGGGATGAGCAGGAACAGCGGGTAGGAGCTGCAGGCCATGTTGGACTGCAGGTTTGGGCCCGATCCCTGCAGGCCACCCAGAGGGATCCCACCAGTACACGAATTCATGAACAGGACCTCTAGTATTTATTATAATTGGTCAATGTCAGCACCACCCAAAGTCCTTACTTTACATTAGGGTTTACTCATGGTGTTGTGCATTCTGTGGGTTTTGATGAGTCATAATGACGTAATTTATTTGGCATTATACTATTATACAGAAGAGTTTCACTACTCTAAAAATCTTCTAAAAACTCATCTATATGGATTGTTTTAAAGCTGTTAATGGGAACAAGAAGGAGATATATGAACTGCTACTAATATACTTATTCTGCTCTATGAGAAATCTCTGTTCAGTCACCAATAAACAGATAGAAGCAATGTAGATAGAGGCTGATTGCTAAGTATGGCAATTTCGAACTCCATGGAAATGAGGAAATTCAAAGCATAGTTCATTCATTTTTAGTCATATCATGCATATGAAGTAATGAAACATTTTAAATGCAGAACAAACTGCTACAAATAGGGCTGATTGTCTTATTCTCCACTCCCAGTGGAAACCTTCTGGGCAAAGGGATTTCCATATGCAATTTTTTTTCTTATACAACATGAAGGCAATATTGTTGGCAGTAAGTCAGATAGATGATGCAGGTTGTGAGTTGAAATATACCAATATATTCTCTGAAGAAATCTGTATAGGGAATGACTGGAACCCTCAGTGCTGGCAGTGATGTCCAGTTAGAAGAAATGTAGGTGATGCTGGCAAGAATTGCATTGAAATGAACCTTAGAATTACATAACAGGTGCTAGTCAAGATGACAATGATTACACTGGAACATGAGTTTCATTAACCTGCAGCTAAGTATACAAGGTTGATTAAAGTTTAGCAATTCATTAATTTTCCTTATTCATGGATCTTCCTTCATCTCCTGTTCTTTATCTTCTTCCAAAGGCCACATTGTAAAATGCAGCCAAAACCAGACTCCCCTGATCCATCATCCATCAATGTGCCTGTTTTACACTAGAAACTTGGAGACAATGAGTCTTTGTAGTCTAAGGCACATGTTTTCTAAAATTGTTACTATAAGCAAGAAAAACCAGTATCTTTGGGAAATCTGAGATAGGCTATAAATTCTGAAAGTAAGACATACCAGAAAAATTTGTGATTTTGATCCTGCCTCCTATCCCCTACTTTAAATAGTATCAGTTTAATATTAAGTTGATTTTTGGTTTTGTCTCTATATTTTTTGAATGCCATATATTTTGGTTTACTTTTGAAGTAGTATGTATTAATAGTAATATTTTAAAATATTTCTCTCACCTTGAATGATATTTTTTCTGTTGTAATAGATAAACATAGGAAGCTGGGACTTTATTTCATTTTAATAAGTAGGAAATAAAAAAATGAGGACATAATCTGTGCTGATTTATGAATTTTTTGCATTAAATATTTTAAAAAATGTTTATTTTTATTATTGTTTAAAGTATTACAAACAGTAGTACATATGTCTTCGTTTTTTTCCCCCAATTGACCTTCCTCCAGCCTCCCGTACTCCCTGGCACATGTCCTCACGCCCCCTCTCCCAGAGAAGAAGATAGAGAGAGAGATAGAAGCATCAATGATGATGGAGAATCATTGATTGGGCTGCGTCCTGTATGCCCCCTACTGGGGATTGAGTCCCCAACTCAGGCTTGTTCCCTGACTGGGAATCTAACCTTAACCTCCTGGTTCATGTGTTGATATTCAACCATTGAATCACACAGGCTGGGCATGATTTAGGAATTTTAGATACATGTCTGAAAAACAATCTGTTTATTTTGTCACATACCATAAAAATATCCTTGATATGCATAATCAAACTGACATATCTAAAATAATATAACTTTTTGCAAAAATTCCATCTTTAAAAATAGGAGCTCTTTCTATTAAATACCTGCCAAGTTATTTGACATTCTGATTTTTAATATGGAAGGATGCTGATATAAAATGCAGATTGGAGTATTTATTCCAATTTTGGTGTAGAGTTACTAGCTAAAGAAATCTGTTGTGTGAAATAGTTATCAGCTGATAGTAGATGTGGAAACTGTGCTTGGAACCTCCTGGGAGTCATAAAATGGGGAGCAGTGGGTGGCAACAGAGGCATAAAGAGAGGCATCAGGAAAGTTGGAAGATTTCGGTATCAGGTGGTTTTAATGGTTTCTGAAAAATGACCAGTAAGCTCTCAATTTACTTAAAATAAGGTTGGAGCACCTAATAAAAATCACTAATATTAACATTACAAAAGTAGCACAAAGTAAGTATGGTATGCAAGCATTTGCTCAAGCATTTTCCTCAAAGAATAGGAAGCATAATGTGATATGACTATTGGAGTCTCATCCACTGCTTTTATTTATTTTTTAATAAATCTTTATTGTTAAGATTATTACAATTGTTTCTCTTTTTTCTCCCCAAAGTATCCCCTCCACCTGGCTCCCACCCCTCTGTCTGCCCTTACCTTCCCCCGCACCATTGTCCTCATCCATAGGTGTATGATTTTTGTCCAGTCTCTCCCTACACCCCCCTCAACACTTACCCCCTGAGAATTTTCAGTCCACTTCTTTTCTATGCCTGTGATTCTATTATATTCACCAGTTTATTCTGTTCATCAGATTGTTAATTCACTTGATTTTTAGATTTATTTGTTGATAGATATGTATTTGTTGCTCATAATTTTTATCTTTCCTTTTTCTTCTTCTTCCTCTTCTTAAAGAGTACCTTTCAGCATTTCATATAATACTGGTTTGGTGGTGATGAACTACTTTTTTTTTTTTCTTATCTGTGAAGCTCTTTATCTAACCTTCAATTCTGAAGGATAACTTTGCTGAGTAAAGTAATCTTGGTTGTCCGTTGTTGCTATTCATCACTTTGAATATTTCTTGCCACTCCTGCTGGCCTGCATAGTTTCTGTTGAGAAATGAGCTGACAATCGTATTGGTCCTCCCTTGTAGGTAATTAATTGTTTTTCTCTTGCTGCTTTTAATATTCTCTCTTTGTCTTTTGCTCTTGGTATTTTAATTATGATGTGTCTTGGTGTGCTCCTCTTTGGATTCCTTTTGTTTGGGTTCTGTGCACTTCTGGGACTTGTAAGTTTATTTCTTTTACCAGGTTGGGGAAGTTTTCTGTCATTATTTTCCATTAAATAGGTTTTCAGTATCTTGTTCTCTCTCTCTCTTCTTCTGACACCCCCATAATTCTGAAGTTGTCCCAGAGGCTCCTTACACTATCTTCACATTTTTGGATTTTTTTTTTCCACTTGAGTGTTTTCTGCTTGTATTTCAAATCTTTGACTTGATTCTTGTGTTCTTCTAGTCTGCTCTTAGGTCTCTGTACAATATTTTTTATTTCAGTCAGTATATGTTTAATTTCTAGTTGATCTTTTTTCATTTCCTCTTGGGTCTCACTAAATTTATCCATCTTTTCTAGGAAATTCTTGAAAAACCTTATAACCATAGTTTTGAACTCTATATCCAGTCATTTGTTTCCCTCCATTTTTTGTTTGTGATCTGTTCATTTGTCTCTGCATTTTCACTGCTTCCCTGAGTTGGTAGAATAACTTTCTGTGCTAGGTTGTCCTATATTGCCCAGGAGCTCTGCCTCTTCAGTTACCTAATGTGGACTCTCTTGGTGCACCCCTTTGTGGACTGTGTGTACAGCCTGGTTGTAGTTAAGTCTTGATTGTTGTTGGTATCACTGCAGGGAATTGAACTCCAAGCCAATTGATTGTGAGGATCAACTGTGTCTGTGCTGGGAGAACTTCTGTCCTGAAGTCAGCCTTATGATACAAAACTTGCAAAATTGCAAAAGCCTCTGTATTTAGCTTGGAGTCTCAGGGCTGAGCAGACAGCCTTGGCTTCCATCAGCCTTGCCCTATGTGGCCCCTGGGTCTCAGTGTCCCTCAGTAATCACTGCAGCCCACTCTGTACACACAGGCGCTCTTGTGTCTCCAGACCTCTGCCTTTCCTGCTCTCCTGAGTTTCTGTGTGCTCCGGGGATCCATATGAGTCTGGGTCTCCAGGGTTTTACCTGAAACTGGGATTCAGTGCTGTCAGAACTGAATTTCAGTGACATTGGGAGGTTCTGTCTTCCTTCCTCTAGAGAAAGCCAGCCAGACACTCTGACGCCAGTCCTCTCTATGTGCGTGACTCCATACCTCAGCTATTTGCAGCTCCTCTGAGTCTCCATGAGCCCCTCTGTTTCCTTCTAGTAGTAGAATTTCCTGTGGTTCTGGATGATATCCATTCTGTCTTTTAGCTGTAGTTTTGAAATTATTGTGTGAGCAGCAGTTTAGGTGTTCATCTATGCCGCCATCTTGTTTTCTTCCCTCTCATCCACTGTTGATAGAATCATATCAATGGGAAAGATTTGTGTGTTGTTGCTTTTCCAGGATAAAAACAGCAAATCTATAATGGGAAAATTGAAATAAATATGTTATAATGGTATAAGAGAAAAAGAAAACCAATTATATTCATATTTTTAGAATATTTTTATTTTAGATTTTGTCTGGATTTTGAAGGAACCTTTGAGATTATCTAGTTCAAATCCTCATCTTTAAAATGTAAATACTCGGTCCCAGAGATGGAAAACAACTTAACATTGTGTCTGTTATGTAGTGAGTGATGTGTTAATTATTATTACCCACATCTCTAGAGCCCTAGTGTAGTACCCATTAGACTAAAGGGATGTGGACCCATTTAGCACCTGCATAGTCCCTTGAGGAATCCCAGATTGGAGAGGGTGTAGGCTGGGCTGAGGGACCACCCTCCACCTCCATGCATGAATTTCATGCACTGGGCCTCTAGTAACTTAAGAAAAGGAAATCATTCTTGGATATAACTGTTCCTGATAGATTTGCAGTACTAATGTCATTGTTTGAAAAGAAAATTAGACTTCATTAATTTTTAAGTGGTAGAACTCACCAGGAATCTACTGGTATTATGCATTTTCTCCTCATAAGCAGAATGCTTCTGCCAAATGTTTCATTAGGGAGACCTGGGAGATAAGGAAATTATGTGAACCACAAGGAATGTCAGTCTTTGTTGAAAATGTAATTATACCTTAGTGTACATCTTACTAAAGAAATGAGTAAATCTTGAACACTACTAGAAAGAACATGACTTCTATCCCATGTCAAAGCTTATGGTCTCCTAGGGTAGATCTCCCTGCAGAAATTATTTTTACCTTGTTAGATAATGCAGAAATCTGAATGAAAAACGACACATTGATTTTTCAGAGTCTTCAGAGGTTTGAATCTCTGTAAAATAGTGAAATTAATTTATGAGAAAAATGCAGGGCCTCTATAATTCGCTTTCTAAGATTTATGTGGCAGATTTTTTGAAATTAGATTTGATGCCAGAATTCATTTGACCAGTCTTCAAAATCTCAAAGAAAAAACACACAACTGGACATATGCATACATTAAGGAATACACTTGTAAACTTCAAAGAAAGGTGGGCATCAATTGTTACAATGAATGATTTAAGATCATGGTAGGTTGTTGTTTCCTTAGCTAATTTGTAAGTTTAGCGCTTTTGTAGCATGCAGTCTTCCTTCCACTAAAAATATCACTACCCTACATTTTTTGTGACTATAATAGCAAACTTAAGTCACTTGAATGGCTTATTTCCCCTTTTTTGTGAGGGATGGGTCTGTGATCTACTTTGGATATGGGCATCTGTGCTGAACAATGTTGAAAAAAGGGTGAGCAATTTGCCTAGTACAAGATGTTATAGTCATTCTAGACTCCAGGGTCTGAAGCATTTTTATTTTTGAATGTTGAATTCAACATTTGAAAGCATTCTAGTATTTGAATCATTGAAATGTTATTTGAAGCACTTGACATTAGATTGCTTTTAGGATTGTTTCAAACCTCTGTCATTTCTACTAATAATAATAGCAGCCCATTATAGTTAATGAAGTGATTTCATAGCTCTCATCTTTATAATCCTTTGAAGTAGACAGTACAGGTCTCATTACTCCTCTGTAATTTGAGAAGATTGATTTATGCTTGCACAAGTAGCTCAACATGGTCATCAGATTGACCGATATTGTAACACTGGCATTTCTATTGAGTCTGTATTCTTAAAAATAATTCATCTTGAAGTCATATAAGATCATATGACTTCTTTTATATTTTTTAAATAACAACATGAAGAATGTTCAGGGAATTCTCATTGTTATTCTGACTAGTGATCTTTTCAACATGAAAATTATAGATAAATATGTTTTGCTGCCCAGCACTTTATCAATGGGAATAGCTATAAACTAGCTTTTTAATCTCCTGGAAAAAGAGTCTTGATGCAAATTTTAAATTGTCATTTAATGGCTAAATGAATGGAAAATAAACACAGCACTTGACCCACCAAGTCTAAAAGGTCATTTAAAAATTGAAAGCAGAAACATGTTTTACTGCTAACACATCTCAGTATATTCCTACTTGCCCTTTCATTGCCCAAGATAAAATTTCTGGAAATCAGAAAGGCATTAAAAAATAAAAACAAAGCTCAAAATCTTTTTAAAACATATGAGACATCAAACAAGGTGCTCATAAAACTACTCTACACTTCCTCCTCTCTCCAAAGCTGCTCCAACCCCACCCCCACCTCACTGACTGTCACTGTCCTTGCTGGTTATAGATGAGGTGTGTCACTGACACCTGAGGGAATGAAGAGGCAAGAAAGAAGAACTATACTAATAAAAGGTTAATATGCTAATTAGACCCCCACATCTTTTGGACATCCTTACGGACATCCTCCCATACAAAGCCTCAGTGGCGGGGGCTGAGGCAGAGATGGTTAGGGGCAATCAGGCCAGCAGGGGAGAGCAGTTAGGGGCAACCAGACCAGCAAAGAAGAGCAGTTAGGGACCACTAGGCCAGCAGAAGAGAGCAGTTAGTGGTGACCAGGCTGGCAAGGGAGAGTAGTTAGGGGCAATCAGGCAGGCATGCAAAGTGGTTAGGGGTGATCAGGCAGGCAGGCAGGCAGGGGAGCAGTTAGGAGCCAGTGGTCCTGGATTGTGAGATCAGGCCTAAACTAGCAGTCAGACATCCTCTGAGGGGTCTGGATTAGAGAGGATGAAGTCCCAGTGGAATGTGAGAATTTTATGCACCAGGCCTCTAGTTTGGTATATTTAGAGAGCTAAAAAAACAGAAAAGACTTTAAAAATATTGGAAGGTCAACTTCTTCATTCTTATATTTTTAAGAGTAGCCAATTTACTCCAGTTAGTTAGTTGGATAATGGTTACTGACTTTATAGCCTTATCCTGCTTTCTTCTCACTCAGACATTCAGAGCCAACCTTTAAGTGTTGTGTCTTTTACTGCCTCTGTAAACCTGAAAATATTTCTAAAATGATGTTCCATGGAACACACCTTAATAAAAAATAACTTTTAAAATAAAAAATATTGTCCTTGGTCAGATCAGCTGAGGGTGAGCTGCATGAGTGTCCTCTCCACTCACCCTGCCTAGTGGAATCCCAAGCACATTAGCTAGTGATTAAAGACTTCTCACCTTTCTGAAGTTAAAATAGATTCTGACATTGTAGCTCCCCAATTTATTTCATTAAGGACAGCTTTTTGAGTCTGTGGAACTTTAGTTGGGAAATTATTAGTGCAATAGTTGTCTTTCGCTGAGTAATAAATTACCACAAACTAAGTTGTTTAAAACAGCACACTTGTTTTACCTCTGTGTTTCTATGGATTAGGAACCTGGGCCTGGTTTAGCTAAGTGCTTCTCTGCCTGGGTCTGTCACAAGGTTGCAATCATCTGAAGGATCTGCTGGGAGAGGATGCATTGCCAAGCTCACGTGGAATTCATTTCCATCGAGGGCCTCTGTTCCAAGCGAGCGATTGGCCAGACACCACCTAAGTTACTTGCCATGTGGACCTCGCCATCATGGCTACCTACTTCATGAAATCATGCAAGTCAAGAAGGCAGTATTGTCTGCAGCCAGACAGAGTTGCTGTCTTATGTAAGACTAATCACAGGAATGGTGGTATCCCATCACCTTTGTCATATCTACTTTTTAGAAACAAGTAACAGGTCCTACCCTTACTCAAGGGGAGGAGAGTCCACAGAAGCCTGAATGCCAGGAGAACCACCCTCGAGTCTGCCAACTACTGTTGAGATAAAAATTATTTTATGTGATTATTCAGTGAGATAATTGTTTTCCATAAAGAATCCCAATTAACTCAGTGCATGTAGTCTTAAACTAGGATGTGAATAAATATAAAAGGATATTGGTCATGATGATGATAATAAATAAGCCTTATTGATTGGAGCTTGTGTCCCATACTGGGATGAGCATTCTGCTTAAGAATCTTAATAAGCCTTCTTTCCCAGAAAACCAAATAGCAAAAAGAGAAGTTAAGTAAGCAGTAGACCTGGAGGTTATTCTCAAGCAGCTCACTGAGAAAAGGGACCATTTATGTCACTTATTATAATATTCTCCAACAGGTGACTTCTCTGTACAGAATGCGAGGCCAGATAAGGTGCCATACTTCTTGCTTGCGAGACTTAGAGGGGACAATCTTAAGAATCTTTCCAAAGGATTAGTAGGATTTAATGAGGTCTCTGAGGGCCAGAGACAGGTATAAGTAAAAGTAAGTAGATTTCTGTAGTGGTAATATCTACTACAATCCCTTCACAAGTAACCTTTCTGGGAAAGGAGGCCTATTAAGATACTTAAGCAGAATGCTCATCCCAGTCTCAGACAGAGCCTTTACAGGTTTAGCTATGGGCAGAGATTTTGGTGGGCATATGGGCATCAAAGCCAGAGAGTAGATTAAATTTCAATTAGGTGGTGGACATAGCAGCAGATAGCAACTGTTTGGTTATGTTTTTTATTACTTATTTATCCCCGGCCTCCTTCCAAAGTGTCCCCGAAGCAGCTGCTGATCGAATGGTCTACTTGCTTTATTCTTATTTAGCCTGCAGACTGTTCTAGGCAGAACTGTGTCTATTCACATCTTACTCCACCCCTCCTCCTGTCCAGCCTCCAGTTTGCATCTCCAGGTTCCACCTTCAGTCAACTCATGTGTATCTGGAAAGGCACCAGGTGCCAGTGCTGGGAGATTCCAGGGGCTGGAGGATTACAGCACAAGGGGGGGGGGTGTTAGCACTCATTTCTCCTGCCACATGTCAGCTAGAACCTGCTGCCAGTCAGGCAGGACCTGGGGCAGGTCCGATCTCTGCACAGATAGGCCCTTGGGACTGTGGCAGGGTGTTGAGCCAGGTCCCTGCAACCAAGAGTTTGCCCTGCAGAGCCCGTTGACAGATCGGGGGAGGCCAAAGCTGTGAGACTTAAGTCCTGGTCCAGTTTGTGAACCCTCTGGACGAGAAGACTGACAGACAAGGCTCACGGCAAAGACTGGGGGTGAAAAGCTAGGAGACTCGTGGCTTCTCTACAAGCTGGTCCCTTGGGCAGAGATAAAAACAAAAAGACAGGCTCATTTAGCAATGAAATTTAGTGAAACATGGCAGCAGGAGTGAGAAGTCTCAGCATTTGTTGTGACATTTTCACTAATTAGCTGTTTGACGTTGGACTAGTCAATGAAAGGGGCAGTTTTGTTTTCTATAAATTAAAAAAAATAAGACTGATTTAATGATATTTTAATTTTATTTTTTAATGTTTTCAAAATTTTCTTAAAAATTATTCTCCTAAGTGAGTTTCCTCTATTTACAAGCATGTGTACATACAGTTTATGGTCACTTTCTTAAAAATACCTTAGCCAACTTCATAGTAAACTTCCTTTTGCCCATGAAAAAGTAAAGGCATCCCCCAAATATAAAATTAGTGTGTGACCATCAGCCCTATCTGAAATGGAGATTATGTTACCTTTCTTGTTGTAATCATTCCAATGACTGTTGCTAGATAATCAGGAAAACAATGATGAAAATCTTTCAATGCTTTCAGAAAGTGTCGTTTTTAAAAGTAATGTCAGAGGAAATCCAGAAATGGGTCTTTGCCCTAAAAGAGAATGTCTAATCCTGTCCCTCTTTATCTTTATATATTTATTGTTCTGAACATGAAAAATAGGAAAATAAAGTAAGATGCCAAAGAAAAACAGTCTAAAAACATTTACTCATAATCTTGTGAACCTAATCACAGTAGCCATTTAAAATTTTTCAGAATACCTTGAATTCCTTGATTATATACATATATATCTTCACACAGTGTTAGTTATATTATTGGTAACATAGATTGTTTTTATTACTAACATAGCAACATTTTTCATATTTTATTTCCATATGTTAACTTTTACAGTTATAACTAATATGTGTTCTTTGCTTTAAATTAAACAGTATAGCCAGCCATAAAGAAGGGAGTAAGCATTACCTGTTTTCTCTCTGCTCATATAGCCCCTGTTAACATACCTCATAGCCTTACATAATGACATATTTGTCTTTAAAAAGGTAACTTGCTTTATTTTTAACAGCACATACATTACCTTTTAAGGCCATATGATTTAATTAATGTGGTGATTTTCATTAGTTGTCCCAGTGACCTTCATAGTGAAATGGAGATTGATATGACATACTGGAATTGCAGTAGCAAGTGGAATGTAGTTCCATAAAATCATCACAAACTTTATATTTAAATCCAATATTACTGTATTTAAAATTGAATAGGTCTTTTGCTTCCATTGATTTCAATACACATAAAACATACTAAGATTTTAATGAAAATAAAATTTTACCATAAAAATTTGGATAGTTTCCTAAATTAGTGCTATTTCTTTCTCTCTTTTTATTAACTCACTGTAGTTATTAGATTATCTTCACACATAATAGATTTGTTCAAGCTTGATAAATGGACATTACTTTCATTTTTAATGTATATCTAAAGCTGAATAATTCTTTTTAAAACATTTTTATTATTGATTGATTTTTAGTGAGAGGAAGAGAAAGAAACAATGCATCCCACTTATTAAAAGGCATTCATTGGTAGCCTCCTGTATGTGCCCTGATTCGGGACCAAACCTACAACTTTGGCTGATCAGGATGATGCTCTAACCAACTGAGCTCCCAGCCAGGGCTGAGTAATTCTTTAAAACCTTTGATTCTGAAACCTCAGCTGGGGTGTCTTCAGGAAGAGAACAGTCTTAATCCCAAAATATAGACTGCTCTCTGATTTTCTACCTCCTGGTACATGGAATACTCATGTTGAGTCTGCATCCAAATTATTTTTAATATTTTAAAGTGAAGGGCATCAGATATAATAGTTAAGAATAGTTTTTCACATTCTACATTTAACGTGTTTCATGATTCACATCATAAACTAGAAACAGTTCTATCAGAAATCACAGAGATCCAATCATTAACTGGTATTTCACATTATGATCTTTCAGCACTTTTTCAGTTTTAGTATTTTATTATCCAGCTACAACAATGACATGGATTTGTCTTCAAATGTTATATTTTAGTGTTTTTGTTGGATTGTGTTTTACTTAAAATGAAACTTACCCATTGCAACTTGATAAGTTTGTTGAATGTATATAATGGGAAAACCACCTCCACAAGTATCTTTTAGAACATTTTTATCACCTCAGAAATGCCTTTGGCATTTTTTTCACTATTATTTAATTAATTTTTTTGAGACCTTAGTCACCCTGGAAGAGTAGAACCCCAAATAATGAAACACAACTTGGAAACACAAGATCTCTGTCTTATGAGATATTCTAGACTAGGGCTGGTGAACGTTTTTTTGTAAAGGGCCAGATAATAAAACTCTCAGCCATGAAGTCTCTGTAGCAATTACACAAGTCTGCTATTTTAGTGAAAAGGCAGCCTTAGGCACTATTTTAACAAAGGGAGGTGACTGGATTTGGTCTCTGAGACAGAATTGCTAACCTCTGTTCTAGACTTCAAAATTCTGTTTTTCTTACTAATAGCCAATGAACAAGACATAAAACATTTAGGTTAGTTATCTTTTCAGGGAATGCATTTTAGATAATGAAATAATTTGCAGCATTTTAATTTAGTACACTTGTCTCTTGAATGATATTATTTTTGAGAGTGCCAATGTGTGTGCAGAGCGCAATTAGAATAAGTTAATCTCACCCAGTATTTTTTTGTAGTAGCAAAGAGATAATGGAAAAAATAGTTTGGGATCTGTATTTGAATTGAAAACTACTAGTAAGTCCTCAATTGTACCACTAACCTAGAAAACTTTTACAAATTGTTGACTTATGTCACATTCTATTTTCTTTTCCGGTAATGCTGCTGCTCAAAATGGCATTTTGAAAAATGAATAGTCTACCCTTGTTTTGTCAGTGTTTCATAACCATTTGAGCCGCCTCACTGAGTCCCAAGCTTGTTGTGGAGGAAGAATGTCACCCCTGAGCTGATGGAGCACCCTACAGACGAGGCTGTGACAAGAGAACTTTGCTCTCCTCTGACGTCCAACTGGATAATGTTATATTATTTTTACCAAACCGTTTTACCTAACTTCCAGATATATGTAGCAATCTCGTAAAAATTCAGCCCACATTTACTATTGCACACATTGACAAAGAATGGACTTATAAGAGCTAGGTAAAGTCAGCAACTTATAATAGAAAACTTCATAGCAAAAATAGAGCAGCAAAAAAAGGATGTTAGCATAGAAAAGTATTTTTAGGAAAAAGCATTTACTATACGACTTCCTTTTTGAGTTCAATGTGAGTACTGTATAAAGTTGCTAGTTTTGAAGGCAAAAATGTCTTACAGAAAATGGTTGATAGTGGAAAGAATATCTTTTTAAAACTTTTGTGGGTGTTGTTTTATTTTGCATTTGTTCACAACATTGATGTAATGTCATCTTTAAAGCTGTATAATTTAGAGCAATTTAGTGCCCATGAGGTATTGTTTTGTACTTTTTGGATTTTAATATGCAGTCATGAGTTCAAAGATTAAATCAGTCCCCATGTGATGTTTTACTTAACTTCCAGATATATGTTTCAAATATAGTGTCTACTCTGAGCTCTTTCAGTGAAATATTTAATGAAGGAAACAGTAAAATCAGTCCAAGAGTGGATAGCAAGACAGAAAGCACTTTTCTGATCCTGGGACTCAAATTTGGTTTGAAGAAAGGTTCTAAGCTAAAACAAACAAAAGAATAAAATAGCCTCATCTACATCGTAATGTTTTCAATGAAATTTTATTGTTGAAGGTGGATGCTTTGAAAGACAAGCTATTTGGACTAACAAGGTGGGAATATTTAAAGTATATTTAACAGATTCTAAAAAGGACATGTGCCTTAGATGTTGGGTTTCTGTCTTTTATTCTTAAAGTAGCCTCATATAGCACTAGATGAATTTACATTTTATAGCTGACAGCTCTTTTAAAACCATGGCAGTCTTCTGGAAATCTCCTTGTTCCTCTCAAACTTATCATGTGTGATGTTTGCTGACAAGTAAGGAAGGATAAATAGATCGTCAAGTGGCTGATTCTGAGTTCCAACTTCTCAAAAATCTGCCCAACTACCTTCTCACATTCATTAGTTCTTGGTTATTTAGATAGCATGCCTTCATGTTGTTAGCTTGGATATAGAAATGAAACCTTCAATGTCTAAATTATATATATTTTTTAAATTCTAGCTGCTTGGGCAGTTTGACACTCATTGTAGGGGAATCTTTTATAAGTTTTATTCTTAAGAAGCAAGATTCCCTTCAAGGAAGGTTTTTTGTTTTTTGTTTTTTTTTTTAACCCAATTGCCTGATGATCCAAATTGTTCATGCAGCTTATCCTAGGTTTTAGTAGCTAAACGGCCTATTATGCAGAAAGCCTAATAGAAGGCAACTTGGTTGTAGTGGAGAGAATATTCAACTATTAGTTTATTTCTGCTTGTTCCACCCAGTCATTAACTCAGTGCTGCCAGCCATACGCTTCCCTGCCACACCGGAAAGCCTGTCATTTAGGACCGATGACTATTTTAGGACTCAAACGATAAAATCTAAAAAAACATGTTGGAATCTTAGGTTGGAGGCGGAGAATGGTGTGCTCGACTGCACAGAGGACTTATTTGACCTTTTTTCTTCCTCCCTTTCAAAAACAGGTATCATTTTTCCCCTGTCGGTAGCATGCACACACAATAATAGACATTTCAAAGAGTAGAAATGAAAGTATAGTGAAAATTAATTTCCCTTCTCCCTCCTGCTTCCTTGTTCCCTCCTCAGGCAGTTGCCTTTGTAGGTTTCTCTCTTCTCTTTCCACAGATATCACATGTACGTATAAGCTATTATTTTTTAATGCAAATAGTACATAACATGCCCATCATTCTTTTGTTTGCCTTTTCCCTGGACAATAGTCGGTTCCTCGTAAGTATATATAGACTTAGTGGCCTCATTGGCTGCATTTGGAAGCTAGACCATAATTTATTTAGCTATTTTCTTCCTGGAATTTGAAGTTATGTTTAGCTTTTTGCTATAAACTATGTCACAGTGAGTATCCATGCACATAAGTCTTTGTGGGTATAAATATAGGACAAACGTCTGGAATGAGGTGGCATGGATCACTCTCTGAAATGAACCCAGTGACTTTCACGTTCAGTTCATTTTATCAACTCAGTGAACACCTTACTCATCTTCACATGTGCTGGCTCTGGGGGGCTTCAGGAATCACACACGGCCTGTGCCTTGAATAGGTTGCTGTCTGGTGACTGCGTGCCTCAGGTAAAGTACCTGGTGACAGACCAGAGGTGCAGCTGAATCTTGGGGATGTCCACGGCAGCAAAATGACTTCTGACCTTGGGGACCAGGAAGGACTTGGAGGCTGAGTCGGAGTTAGAATTAGATATGGGTAGTGGCAGAGGAAGGCATGTGAGTAGGGGACAGGACATGTGACTGCACTGAAACACGTCCTGGGGGCATTGCCCTCTGCCACACGCCTCCTCACCATGCCTGTCACATGCCCGGCCACTCCTACCACAGGACATTGGCACTCACTGTGCCCTAGACTTCTTTATGGCTTTCTTTCTTTACAGTGATGCCCACAGGGCATCCAGGCACCTCAGCTCCGCGTGTTGTCCTATTTTGTCAGAAATATGTCCTTTGTGTTCCTGCACTCCTCTCCTCCTCTGATGCCACCATAAAAGTGCCTCCGGTGATGGCCTTAAGGCACAGTGGGCTCCTGCCTGGCCTTAGCCATTAGGCCTCCTCTGTCATTTGCCCAAGGGCACAGCAGGCCTTCCCCTTAGGCTGCTACAGCAGAGTGGACATGGTGCTATCTCTTCCAAGCAGACTTAATGAAGGCTGGGCATTTGGTGCAAGGCAGGGCATTGCAGCTCAGGGAGGTCACTCAGCCCCTAGGGGCCCCTCCTCAGTGTGACAGCAAAGGGCCCTCTCTTTATCTCCTGCTTACCTCCCTCTCTTCCCAAAGGGAGGTACGATGCACCTGGAATTCCAGTGATGCAACCTGGAATTCAGGCCTCCAGGCTCCAGAAAGAGGAAGCTCCCTCCTCCTCAGAATCAGAGACTCCTGGAAAGTCTAATTTCAGATTTGGGGATCCCCTTTCCATCCCCAGGACGGGGGGCATTGGCATGCAGCCCAGTAAACTATCACAACACTTAATATTTATACCAAAGCATAACCAGTAGTCCGGTACTGGTGCTCTTGGAGGGCTTTAGACTTAATGTTACTACAAGTTGGCTTTCATTGTTGCTGTTCTTTGTAGGGTGCAGAATAGCTCTCAGCACCTGTTTTTCTTCAGTCCTCCACATTCCTAAAAGCCTCTGCTCAACAATTGGGCGGGGCATCATGTGTTGCCTGTCTTTCTTGAGGCAGCAAACATCTTCCTCAAAGAACCTCATAGCCTTGGAAAATATTGCCTCTGACAAAACATGCACACAGTTTACATTACACCCATTGCTCTTTTGAAACATCAAAATTCAGGTTAATTTTACAGCTTTTCCCAGAACAATAGGTAGAGACTCGCTTTACATTTATATAACAGAAATTTCCACTAAGTCAGTTTTCTTGATTAAAAGAGCCATCAGCCTCAAAGGTAGATTCAGGTCTCTTTCAGTAAAACTAAATAGCTGGCAGCTTTGAAATGAGTGTTTCTGTACTTATCTGCTCATGAGGTATTTTTTTTGTGTGTGTGTTTTTTTTTTTTAATTTTGTTTTGTTTTTTAAAGCCCTCTCAGGTCTAGGCACACTTCTTTCTGTGCATGAGTTAATTATTTGAGAGGCAGCTAAGTTGCCATGTAGTATCGAAGACACCCACACTCCAGTAGTTGAGATATGAGCTGGTTTAACACTTCTGAGTATCATTGTTCAAAGGTGGGGTCCTGATAAGCAGAGGCCAATTGACCCTTAGCTCAGGTGTGGGGAACCTTTTTTCTGCTAAAGAATGTTTGGATATTTATAACATCATTTATAGGCCATACAAATTATTAACTTAAAAATTAGCCTGCTGTATTTGGTCAAGCATTTAATTAACTCACCCCTAATGCCTTGGCAGGGCCAGGCCAAATGAGTTCACTGGCCTTATACAGCCTGCAGGCCAGATGTTCCCCACCCCTGCCCAGCTGAATGTGCTTTAGACAGACTTAGACCCCAGACTGCACCCTCTCCAATCTGGGATCCCTCTCACAATCCTGGACTGCTGGCTCCTAATTGCTCATCTGCCTGCCTGCCTGATCTCCCCTAACTGCCCCCCCC